>KZ505743.1:1045261-1082118 GCA_002844005.1 Limosa lapponica baueri
AAGAAACACTATAGTATATACATTAGTGATGAGTGAAGCCCTTGCTATGGTCAATCATTAAAAATGCAGGCAAGGCAGAAGTGTTCAATGGGCTTTCAGTTTCTGCGTGGAGGGATTCCTACCACAAACTTCATGAACTTTCTGAGCCACCAGCATCCATTGGGATGTTAAAGATTTATTGGAGGCAAATTTTTAGATCTACAGGCTTGGATGGCTTGTACCCAACATTAAAAAAGGCTCACTGAATCTTTAGATAAATTTTGGGATACCATGGACATTTCAGAAAACAAGCACCAGTATTAGAAGTGGCAAGGAGATGGACCTAGTGAAATAAGGATGCTTAAGCCAATATGAACATAAAGTTAACAAAAAAGGAACATTTGTACTGAATTTAATTTATAATGAATTAAAAGGGGAGGATATATAGCCATTTTAAAACTGATAGAAATTGATTTAAAATTGAGTCTTTTGCATTCAGTTACATTTATATATTTGCCAAATACCATTTTTGGGTCAGCTTGCCTTCATTATTTTGCTGATATTACAAGTTTTCTTGATGATTTACTTGCACTTAGAGCATTAATAAGAAAGCCTAACACAAGCCATTTAGATGAAAAATAGCAGGAACAATTCACACAGCAACAGCACAAAAAAATTAGGACCACACAATAGCAATAAAGCAAAACTAAGCAAGATTTGAATAACTAGCATATCTCCACATGTAGTAAATAGAGCATCAATCAAATGCTGCTGCTCCTGAGGCTCCACAGAGATCAGGATTAGCCTTGATGCTAATTCCCATTGTTGGTTTTCTGGAAGTCAATAAATGGCAGTTGATACCATTTGCAAGTCAGAGACTCACAAAGGAGAAAACAGAGGAAGACAGACGTGGAGTGCTCAAACCTACTCCAGCAATGGCTTTTTAATACAGCTGAAAGGTAAATTGTGCACGGAGAAAAAAAAAAAAAAAAAAAAAAAAAAACAAAACACAGACAGCAGAGAATGGATGACTATCCTAAAAACTGTGACTTTGAAAAGACTTTAGCAGTCAACAATAAACTCAAATTCATATGAGCTTCCAGGTCACATATCAGAAACCAAGAATCCTTCCTGGCAAGAATCTGAGTTCTCTGCAATTCTTTTCACCCTACATCAGAGCCAAAATCAGCTTTAAAAAGTTCTGTCAAGAGACAGACTACAAAGTTTTGTAATTTATGTGGATCGTTTATTTGGATGCTTTAAACCAGTCAGGGCTGCTCTTAGGCACAGATCCCAAGATCCTAGGACCACTGGTTAATCTGAAAAGTTAGTCTGTTTTCCATGGGCCAATGGAAAAACAAACAAACAAACAAACAAACAACAAAACACCCCAAGATGTCTCTACAATTTCTTTTGTTCTTGAAATAGTCGCTTATGCACACAAGACAAGTTTTCATTTCAGCATTCATCATCACAATGCATATATTTTACAAAGCCTCATCAAGTTGAGCTTCCAAAGAAATACAGTAGAAGAAAAAAGTTAACATGATCCACAATTCTATAAACAAGCACACAGGCATTAAGGAGGCGATTTTATCTCCACGGGCAGTAGTGGAAACTCAGGTGCTGGAAACAATGCATAGTTCAGATGTTTGTTTTGGGGTTTTTTTTTAAAAAACAGTAATGAAAAACTGGAAGAATGCTGATGACAGCCACAGAAATGATTCAATGGCTAATGAAGACTTAAAGATGTGAATCTATTTAGTTTACAAATAAAAGAAAGAGAGGTGACTTGATGATAGCTTATGAGCATGAAAAGAGGGAAATACAGTAGAGAAGGCTATTTTAGTGTGAAAGGCATTTTTTCTCCACCTCTTTCCTCCCTTCTCAATCAATCTCCTTTCATAAAGGAAGGCTAATTAGCCATTGAAAGAAGATGCCAAGGAAAATGGCAGCTTTACCATTCTTTAATATTTTACAGTCAAGAATAGAAGCCTTTCTAGAAGATGTACTTATACGGAAGTTACCACTACCCAGAGAAAAATCCCCAAGATACAGAGGTGGCCAGGTAATTCCTTCTGTCCTTAAGTTCTTTTTGATCATAAGCTTCAGTTTTACGGCTAGATGCAAATCAGGTACCAACACATAAATTAGTTTTTTTGTAACTCACATGCAGCAACCTAAAGCATGTTAAACAATGGCTAATACATTCCTGTCCGGCAGGCACAATTGAGTTCAAGCGTACTTTCAAGGGAAAAAGGTAAAGCCAGCTGATGCCTTCCCACAGATCTCTGGACTAACTGCAGCTGCCTCATCTGGTCTGCCCAAAAGAGGGAAAGGGGAGAGGAACTGCATCCCCTGTCCAGACGCATCTCTCCCAGCATACATGGTCTGTTTAGAGAGTAAGCTGTACTGGTGAAGAGCTGCTGCTGCAGAAAGCAGAGGGGAAAGGCAGAGAAAGAGGGAAATGGCGGGGAAAGTGCAACAGCTTCACCGCTCTTCAGCAGAGAGCATGCTTTCCTCTGTGATACTTCCAGTTCTATTCTGGTGCCCCCCCCCCAAAATGCCTCTTTTGGACTACCAGGAACAAAGTAAGGACACCTCCATGCACTACCACTCTTCCACAAAATCTATATAAGCTGCCCAACATAAACAGAAGTGTAAAGCCATAAACATTTCATTCATACCCTAAAACAGACACTAAATTCTTTCATCACATATTTGTAATTCAGGTATGTTTGCCATTCTTTTCTAGAAACATTGCATGTGTCTTTCATAACTTTGCGTGACTTGGGAGCTCCCCACTTATACCTGATATAACAAATACCATAAAATATTTCCCCAGATAAGCTAAAGTAGTGTTGAAACTGTCACCCATGTTTCAGGGTATAGCGGAAGTTCACCTTCTCACTGAGGTAAAATAAAGGCTTATACTGTTAAGCAGCTTTTATTTGCTGGCTGATAAGGCAGAAAGATATCTTATCTTGTTTTTCATCAATACATAGTAACTCATGCTGTAGGGGTCCATTAATTAAGGGTGAAACTCAAAAGATTTTATTTTCCTTCTGTCCAATTCCCTATAAAATGACAAAAATTATCACTAAGCTATTTATTTTGTAATTGCTATTATTGCACTACAGCTAATTCATTGCTGTTATTTATTAAACATGCCAAAAACAACACTATGCTAGAAAACACTTGGTTCATTCAGAAACCACAGCAGGTACCAGCTGGCAGGGCAGAATAGGCACGATGCCATCAGAAAGATTTGCAACTAGAAGGAAACTTTATTTTGTAGCACAGAAAGGGTTCCTTTAAAAGGCCACTACCAACGGACCACACTAGCACTCATTTTCATTCACGAGATTGCCATTTAGCCCACCTGTAATTTCTGATACTCAAGTACCTTCATACAATATTTAAAGCATTCAGAGAAGCTCCTGTTACCACATCCTTGGAGAGGGAGAGGCTGCAATTAAAAGGTGCTAACCAAGAAGTGGTGGCTTCCATTCCACATTGCAGTTTTGCTGTACGCAAAAGCAAGAAAAATCATGCACTAACAATTAAACAACTGCTGAAAATAATTTTTCTTTGGTCACATTCTTTGCTTTCACTCTCAATGAGATTAATTCTATGCAAAGGACCAATGGGAGGGGAAGACGTTCCTTTCATCCTACGTATATCCTTCAGCACTAAAATATCAAGTACTAGCAAGGTTAAGGAACATATATAACCATATACCTATCAAGCCAGAGGCTCTGCTGGGCAATCACCTCATCAATCCCTAGTGTACCCTAAAATGTTCACTGCAAGAGTTCACCTAAAAATCATGTTATTCCCTCATTTGCATTCCTCAGTCATCAAGCCCCTTCAGTTCGAACTCCTGCTGTATATCAGAAAAGACAGAACTCCTGATACTCTGAACTG
Organism: Limosa lapponica baueri; assembly: GCA_002844005.1. Taxonomy (NCBI): domain Eukaryota; kingdom Metazoa; phylum Chordata; class Aves; order Charadriiformes; family Scolopacidae; genus Limosa; species Limosa lapponica. The sequence continues at coordinate 1,049,168 of KZ505743.1, forward strand.
CATACCAAAATCCTCACAGGGATGGGGAGCCACAGCTCGGACAGCTGCAGGAAGGGCAGCTCTAGAAGCAGCTGACAGGCACAAGGTGAAACAATGTGGTGAAACAATGATGGTCTTGAAGGTGCACCATCGCCCATTGTGGGATGGGACTTATTTGGGCCGCACGGCTACCTTGCTACCTCTAACCCTGAGGGCTCCGTATCATCCAGCACATCCCGCAGAAGCCCAGTTCTGCTACAATCATGTGATGCAGCCCTGGCACAGAAGCCCCACGACCACACCTCAAGAAAGGCCCAAGGGCCTCAAATCTGGCCAGGCTTTCTACAGTTTCATTACAAGTTTTCTTCTTCTGTCAGTAGGATGCTGCAAAAGTCAACATTCTTTACACCTCCTTCACAAAGGAATAGAATTTATCCCCTGTGCAAACCACAGAGCACCAAGTCCACAAAATCCTTCTGTGACTGCTGTTTTCCTGAGACAAGACTATACACGTACAGTCCCCGTACCCACACAATACCACCTGTGCAGCCCCAGGGTTGCAAATTATTGCATTCTCATCACCAAGGGACCGGTTAGGATCCCTCAGAGAACCCTCCGGGCTTCTCATATGAAAGGAGTAAATTCAGAGCTGGCGTGCAGACCAGCTTCACAGACCCAGAGAACATGTTCAGTGCCCCTGTGGGACCGTTCTGCAGACAGCTAGCACAGGGAGGAGATAGCCGTGAGTCCAGCGTACTGGAGACACTTTGAAATGCTAATATCTCTGAATGACTGTTTTTCTCATTTCACAGAAAATTAGGTGGTGGAAGGAGAAGAAAAGGGAGTGCATTGTTCCCCCAGACGCCAGATATAACAGTTTAAGTCAGTGCATTAAAATACGATTACCATTTGTTACAAAAAGACAAGATGATGGTGGGAGGAGACAGCTTTTATTCAGGTAAAAACTGAGCAAAGAATGAAGCTTCTAGTGACCTCAAGACTCCAATACTTAGACATTCCTGGGATGCTTCAATTATTGAGTTCCCCTGTGATGTATATTGGGTTTCATTTTGATCCACAGGCTATTAAACATGATCTATGACACTTTCAGAAAAGCTGTAGTTTGGAGTTCAGCCTGTAACTCAAACTTTTTTTTTCTTCCATCATTGGTTATTAATGTGCATATGGCACTGAGAGAGCATAATGAAGAGGTGCACAGATACGCAGGAGCACAGTGCTGCTTTATAAGAACACAGTCAATAGGGTCAACCAGAGCTAAATTAACTGTGTTGAGTGTCTTCAAACTCTGCTTTCTTATTAAAAGCAGTTCTCTTCACCGGCAGGCACAGGCATTTAAAATATTAGTCAATATGTTCTAACTCCAAAATGAAGCAAAGGAAAGGAAAAATAATTAGTCCTATTTAAGCAGAGGAAAATACATGCTGTTTGGGCAAACAAATATGACGTAGTCAGGAATCTGGATGCACTAGCTGAAACCAACAAAATACATCAAGATTACAGCAATTTGCCATAACTCAGAATGGAAAATATTTGACTGTAAATAGGGTAAGAATGCATACTGTATTTTTGCCAAAGAATAAACCATAGATTTAGAGGTCACCATTTTTTGGAAAGTGTGTATTTGCGAGGGATAAGGTTGTGTTTACTTTTGTAGCTTTTATTTGTTTGTTTTTTCCTAGAAATAGCCAAAGACTATTAAGATAGCAAAAACGTTAGCCATGTTTAAGAGAAACTGGAACCTGCAGGCAATAGAGGCTGAAGAAGCTCAAAGGGAAATGCCAAATCCTGCAGCTGGGGAGGAACAACGCCCTGCACCAATAAATTCCAGGAGCCACCCAGCTGGAAAGCAGCGAGGCAGAAAAGGACGTAGAGGGCCCCGTGGATACCAAGTTGAACATGAGCCAGCAATGTGTCCTTGCCTTAAAGAAGGCTAGTGTAGCCTGGGCTGCATCAGGCAAAGCACTGCCAGCAGGCTAAGAGAGATGATTCTTCCCCGCCACTCAGCACTGGTGAGGCCACATCTGGAGTACTGTGTCCAGTCCTGGGCTCGCCAGTACACGAGACATGGACATACTGGAGAGAGTCCAATGAAAGGCCATGAAAACTATTAAGGGACTGGAGCATCTCTCCTATGAGGAAAGACTGAGAGAGCCAGGACTGTTCAGCCTAGAAAAGACTGATAGAGAGATCTTATCAATGTATACAAATACCTGAAGGGAGGATGTAAAGAGGACAGAGCCAGGCTCTTTTCAGTGGTGCCCAGTGACGGGACCAGAGGCAATGGGCACCAACTGAAACACAACAGGAGGTTCCCTCTAAACATCAGGAACCACTTTTTCACTGTGAGGGTGATTGAGCACTGGAACAGGCTGCCCAGAGAGGTTGTGGCATCTCCATCCTTGGAGATATTCAAAAGCCATCTGGACACGGTCCTGGGCAACCAAATCTAGATGTCCCTGCTTGAGCAGGGGGTTTGGACAAGATGACCTCCAGAGGTCCCCCCCAGCCTCAACTGTTCTGTGATTCTGTTAACAAGTTTTTCTAAGAATCTAGATACTTCAGTAATACTATGCCTTATTCCATCCTCTCCCTTTTCAGGAATGATTTTCTTTTACATGATACATAATGATATACATGTGTATGCATGAACACTCACACAATTTTATATTCAAAAAGTGCATATGAACAATTCTGAAAAGTCTCACAGTATAGCATTGCACAGTACATATTTTTTAACTTCTATGGCAGTAATGAACAAAAATGCAATACTGTTCTGTGTGGCCTCATGACTCCAAATAAAAACTGCTTAATTTTATTATGCTATTTGGAAATGACAAGAGGTACAAATAAGGATGACATGTTTACATACTCCTAATGCAAAAAAACCCAGGCAATAGAAACTCTAACATCCATGCCTTTTTTCCTTATTTTCTTTATCTGTCAAATATTGGTAATTCATCATTAATTTACCTGCCTTTCAAATAGGTAACAAGGGTTAACTGGTGGGGCAGTTTCCCTTTGTAAATTCCCTTTGGCTTCCTATACTCTGAAAATAGTTTAATACTTGCTCTTAATAAATGTCACAGAGTTGACTTAGTTTTCAGATTAGCTGGTTTTGCCTATTAGCATATGGACAGGCTAATAATAACAGAAAATGTTAAATTATTCATTGTTCCTGTGTTCACAGCAATGATCATTATTTTTCTTTTCTACCTTGGTCATTCATAGTAGGATACACCATTCCAGTGCTTCAGTTTTACCCTAGTATAACCCTTTAATCAAGATGACCATTATCTCCACATTAGGAGCACTTCGTTATCTTACCTTTTTAAGTCTTCACAAACACAGAGAGAACGATTTTCTGAGGTATGTCACCAACTGCCTGCTTAATTTATATGAACTGTGCCCACTTCCACTTAATCCCTCCCAAAAATTCACTTTTCCGGAGAAGAAATGGGGTTTAGTTTTACCTTCTTGGTTCTTCTACAATCTGTGAGACTTGTAACAACGATGCAAAACGTCTACTGCTCTGGGTAACATGCTGTATCTATTTGAAAGCCATACAAATTAAATAGCACTGTCTTTGTTCATACAGAAATAGCAAGAAATGCTTATGCGGGGTTTAAGCACCCTCTAGTCAATTGAATCTGTGGCAATAAAGTGGAGAACACAGTCGAACTGAATTCCCATGGCCTCTGTTTCTGTGATCTTTCAGTTAGAAAATAAGGCTTTTTAGATGTTTCCTATATGTAAACAGAAAGATTTGTTATGCGTGAAGCTTTTAACGGTGCAAAGGTTTGAAATCTGCATGTTTGTTTTCTATATCTGAACTGAAAGCTAGAATGACCCTCAGGTTTTAGTGAGGAAGTACTCAAAATTTTTAATACATTGGACAAGTGGAACTTACGCTTCCCGTGTAAGAAGGGAGTACATCTACACAAAACACATCCCACAGTTATAGGTGATTTGCTTGTGTCCTGAAAGACCAATCATGTTAACTAACTAGTCCTAGTGAGATAGTTTTTAACCTGAATTAAGTACTGTACTTACATGTGGTCATACCACTCCCAGTATCCTGAGCTAGCTAAGATACCTTCAAAGAGCATTACGTACTGTGATGAAAATATATCTTGCATTGATCTCCCTGGAAGATTTGGGTCCTTTAGTTTAAATCTGTCAGTCTCCCATGATTTTATTTCCTCACAATATTTTTCTCCACTTCGTCTATTCCCCCAGTTTCATTTCATGCCATTGTATGTATTACCACACGGAGAAATACATTGTATGTATTACCACACGGACCCTCCATTATCCTTAAAAGGATTTCAAGCAAGAAACAACTAGTGTGAAACCTACTTCACCTCTGGAGATCTGAGCAATCTGGCTCTGCAGGTGGCTCAGGGAGGATGAAATCCTTGTTCAGCCCAAATGTAACATATGAAGCTGCAGCAGACTCCCTCCCCACAGCTTCAATCGATTCCGTAGGCCGGGCACTAGGGATCAATAGACCTCAGTCCCCAGCGGGCCCTGAACACGCGCAGCTCAATGTTAAGTCCCTGACAAAAGTTGCCCTGCGCTCTCATCTAGCAAACCATACAGCAGCAAAGCCATTTGGGTTTCTTCTCTTTGTTCTGAGAATGGAGGGGTAGTTTTAGCAGCTGTGTAACACTCCTCTTACAATAGAGATGTTTTGATGCCAGATGTGTTATTATTGTTGGATGGGATGTAAATATCAACAGTTCAAGATATCACTTGGTATTATAAGCCTGGGAAGGGACTGAGGGATAGAATAGAAATAGTCTAGACAGAACTCAGATGGTTAAAACGAAGTGGAAGGTAATTTGGTGATGTTGATCCTTCCCTATTTGTCTCAATTGAAACAGTACCACTGACCTAAAATAAGTAAAGATTTCTGCATTAATAGAACTGCTTTTAACTGGAGCCCAACTGATACTACCCAGTCCTGAAAGGCCAGCCTGGAAGAGGGGCCAAGCAGAGAGCTAGAACAGAAATCTCTACAATTGACATATCACGAGCTGCTAAAATATCACTAAATATCACTTAGGACTATTAGAGAAAGCATGGGCTAGAAGCAGCTCACATCTTCGCCTCGTCTTCTTACATCTACTGTAGGTTACAATACAGTCGTACAACTATACCTCCTTTCTATTCCCACACACACATCCGATATGCCAGTCATCCCATGAAAGAGTAAGCACAAGATCAGGTCAGCCTCACAAACCATTGTATGTGGCTGAAAGTTAAGCAGGTATACAACCTCAATAATGTAAAACATACTGAAGTGTTGCTAGCACCCGGGTGTAATGCTAAGGTGAGATGGACATCATCAATGTAAAATGGACTGATCCTTACTTCTCCTGAGGGAGACTTTAACAGTGAATTTGGCCCCTTAGTCTAGCACTACTGTTTCAGTACTCATGCAAGCATAATTGTAACAGAGAACAAAGACATAAAATCCAGTTATGTGCAGATATTTTTAAATGTGCAGAAATTTTTTTAAAAGACATGTTATTTTTGTGTTCTTGCAACTCAAATCTGTGGAGTAGACATTTAAAACAGTCATGCTAAATATCTTTTTTAATTAACAGCTACAGACTCTTGTACTGATGAGTTATATAAAATTGCAGAAAAAAATACATTAAAAGGGAAAGTGTGCAAATCCCTCATTAACAAGGTACTGAAACACTGCTATAATTTTCCTCTACTATTATATTCCACTGTACTGTTCCTTCTCATTTATCAGAGTTCAGATCTCTGCTTAACAATAACAGTCATTTATATGCAGCTAGACTACAAAGATTTTATTCATCTGCTGCTGTATATTATGTACTATTAGTTACAAAATAAGAGATGTTGTTACTTTAACAAATGACTGCTTATTGTATTATTAGATTTCTGAGCACCATCCTCTGCTGAGAAATGGTCACACTATTGTGTAGTCAACGTAAGTCCTGGTTATGATTGTATTACTCATCTTGTGGTTTCAGGGCTTATTGTGCCTCACTCCCCTAAGGTCCTTGCCTGCAGCCCTGCCTCCACCCGGCCTCCTGCTCTCACCTCTCCAAAAAATGCTGCATTTCTGCCCCCCTTGAACACAATACGGAGAATTCAGCTGGGCCCATTGAATTCAGAGGCAATTTTGCAGCTCTTCCCTCCAGGAGCCCAAAAAATAGAGGTCCAAATCAGAACACAGCACACTCAGGATATCATGCTGGGCTCTTTGTATTTGTGTTTATGAACTAAGACAGCCAAGCTAGAATCCTGGCATCCCTAAGGTTCTCTTCCTGAATAATGAAGCCAGACAAGTCTTTCCCAAGGGTTGTTCTGACTTTAGGTTGCCTGAGTCATGATCTGAGAGTTCCCCTTCTCCTTCTCCGTTTTAAAGATGGAGGGAAAGTGTGCCAATTCCTCAAGTAGCTTCCTTGGACAAGTGCCTCAAGTTATACAGGATGAATCTGGAGCTTTTGTTGATCCTGAGAATTTCCCTGACAAACAAAATTTCTTCAGACAACTCCTTTGGAGGTCCCCATCTGACTCCCTGAAATGAAAATCCATCCCCCTGGAAGGTCTTTCTTTTAGACTTGCCAAAGCAACCTCTTCTACTTGCAGATTTTTGTTTCTTGAAGTCCACAACAGATTTGTAGGTTGCTTTGAGAGAAACCAAAAAGGTTAAGGGATGGTACCATCTCTCAACAATCCCCACATGTTGGCAAAAAAACCCAGAACTTGACCCACTCTTTTTCTTTCTGTTCTTTCCCAAAGCATTTCTACATGATTACGTTATTTCAATGCAACAAGAGAGCACATGGGATCAGAAACAATTAGATTAACATACAGTACTCACAAATGACTGATGAATAGCTCTAGATCTGTCAGTCACAATGATTTAGCCAATCTAACTCCCATATGCTTCTGTGTAAATCCTACCATCGATTTTCCTGTCATTTGATGTGGCCCTCCACAGAAACTTGTGTCAGAGCTAGATGCTAGAGTCAGTGGGCTACTTGTGACTATAAAAATTACTCATGTAAGCAAAGTTCACAGAAATGAGTCTCTACCATTACTCTTCAAACACACACATTACAATATTGTTTAATTGTTTTCTTATTCAAGTGTAAGAAAAACTCAAACTATAGTATACAAGGATGCCAGGCATTCAAGTAACAAGATTTTGCACACGAATCCCAAGCGGAAATACACTTGCAATGAGATGTTGGGGACCTTTCTTTGTGCATAAATCTCTTGTTATAATCCATGTCATTTTTCTCTTGTTCCAAAATATAGAGGGCAAACATTATTAACATAACCAATTGGAGGTCTTGTTTTCCCTTCCTATTCAAACCTTGTACCATAGTCAATAGGTATTTTGAATACATAAAGAATACTGAATCGGGTCCCTGATTAGTGTTTGATTTATACCACAAAGACCACAAGATTCAGAGGTTGCCAAGGCAACACCACTTCAACCTCCTTACATTTCTGCTTTGATATGGAACCTCTCATTATATAAATGTATCACAACACCAGTCAGCATGACAGGCTATTTTACAAATATGCATTCAGATAGCAGACAGCTATAGTCTTCTCTTAAGTAGGGGGGGAAGGCAGGAATAAGGTTACCTTTTACAAAGGGGGAGAGAAACATTCCAAGCTTTATAGGTTTTAGTATGAAATTGTATCCTGAGCTGTCTAATACAGCTAATAAATTTGTATTATTTGGTCAAAAATCCACAAAAGGGCAGGAAGCAAATAAAACGACAACAACAAAAAGAACCACCCCAAACCCACCACGCAAGGAGAGTCTGAGATAAGATGCTAGAATTTTGAGTAATTGGAATTAACAACTGTGTATAAAAGCTTTACTGAACCACTGGATATCTGATATCCAGCATATGTTGTTCAGAGCTACAGACCAGACAAAGTTTAGTAAAGCATAAAAGACCTACCAGGAACCTGCTGACACTTTTTTAACCCTAAATTTGAGGTCTAAAGTGGTACTTAGCGATACACCATTAGCCCTTTTTTTACTAAGCAGTATTCAATATGCCGTAGTCTACCTACAGTTACACTTCAGGATCCTTCAGCAGAGCCAGGCTCCTGCAGGAGGAGGGCTCTGTTAAAGATGGTTTCTTCTGTGTTTCCTCCTTAGTCTTCTGGACCTCACTGAGTATGAGCAGACTACAATCTGATCCAGAATGCACAAGGCATGGCTGGCTGAGTTAGCAACAGGATGGCAATAGTTTCAGATGTATCTCTTCACACCCTTCCTTGTGCCCTAGCACCCTCTGTGCTACCGGAAGGCTTTCCACTGACAGTATTACTAACAATCAGCTAATTCTGCATCATCTGGGACACTCCAGCGTGAACTGAGAGAGCTGACCTTTGAATTTCTAAAGAGACGATTGTTACAAGTAAGAATGAATATGCATAGATATTTGTAGATACGGAAAAAATATGAGAATTGGAATGGTCTGGGCTTAATTTTTCTTCTCTCGCATCCATTTCTGAGTTGTAATTCCCAGTTAAACTCATCCTGACTCTGACACACTGGTTATCAGTAAACAAAGTTAATCTCACAATGTGTCACAAGAGGAAGAGGAGAAAAAATACCACTAGGGGGCACATACAGTACTAGCAAAGCAATTGTTCCTTCATCCCTTCAATTATGGTAGTTCCAGGTCAGCGACAACTGCCCCCAGTTTGCAATGGCAAAATAACACCACTTACAGATGTTTCTAGTTCAATGTAACAGCAGCTCCCAATTACCACAGAGTGCCCATTGCTATGGTTTCTAAAAGAAGAAATCCCTCTTCACTTACTTGTGAAGAATGTCACTGAAAAACACCTTACGTCGCAGGTTCCTTTATGGGTTATGCCATCTTCTGTGCACTCAGAGCGCCGCCAATGTTCAGGACATGGAGTATCATACGTCACCCCACTGCATCCAAAGCCTTGCTGTACTGTCTATAGAACCAGTTTCACTACATAGCCAAATCCTGTTGTAATCCCCAAAGATGAAAGTGTTGTCAGACTGAGGATGTGCACAGAATTCCCAGTTTCACTGGGTAACAGAGTAATGTACCATTTATGCTGTTCTTTACTTCCCCACTACCATGTTGTTTTTCTTTCCCTAAAGTGTTCAGGTGATGAGTCAAATGACCAGCTAGTGACTGTCCCAAATCCTTCAGGCCACTCTTTCCTAACATCCTTCTGGTTTGCATGTTGGAGGCTCTGAAGAGGACATATTTTTTCCCTGAAGTCCGAGGCCCTAAAATTTAAAACAAATAGCCTACCAAAAAAAAAAAGGAAAAATGGGGGGAAAAAAAAACCCTTCTGAGAGACACAGTTTATATAGGACAACTAGAAGACTGACATCAGAATCAGGTGTCACACTGCAATCCAGTCAGCCCTGACACATTTCCACATAAAGTGGGCCATGGAAGCTGGAGAAGAGCCAGTACAGCAGAAAAACTTCAAGGTTATTTTGCATAAGACTATGCAAATTCTTCACAAAGCTATTCGCTTATCAACTTTCACCAGCACAAAAACTCACCTAACTAACCTTAGAAGACAGCATGTTATTCTGAACCATATTGCTGAACAAGCAGTTGAATAAAATCAATTACTTGCTCAAGGGATTTTTAAGACATACATTTCGTTAATTATTGTCAGAAATGCAGGTCAACAAAAAGGAAGATTGATTTCTAGATAAACGGTATAACTGTGATGTTAAAATGTTGTGTGAAAAGACAAATTGTGAATTAAAGCGTTTTAACGCTCATTTTAGTGAAATGATGGGAATATTCAGGAAGCACTTGCAGTCAAGAAACTGTACACATCCCCATCTGCCCATCAATGGCACAATCCAACAACCTCTCCAGTCTTCATCTTCTTACCACTAACACCTTGCTGATCAGGAGGCACTCCTTCTTGCCTAGCCATATATTTGTACTGATTAATGTAATACTAATATAATGACTATGCTGTTTGCATCAGATGTGGTTAGAATAAATTGACATTAGCTGGAAAACTCAAGTCAGTCTTATGTTTTGTGACCCAGTGCCGTCATCTCATCTGTTCACTGGTACATGTTGTGCCTCAAACTGGCCCTCAGCACCCAAAAAGCAAAGTAACTCCAGATCTGTCCCTGGAGAGAATCAGGGAGGTGAAATAACATGTTTTAGTTTGTTAACAGGCTCATTTCTGTAGTGTCCAAAAACTTCCCAGCAGTCCCTAAAGCAACACAACTAACAATCATGATTCATTGTTTCCTCCGGGAGAAAAATTTGTGCAATTCAGTGCCTTGCTTTGCTAGGGAGTTTTGGTCTGTTTCCTGGTAGATTTTTTTTAGTCTTTTGTGTGGAGGAGGGAAATAGGTTATGCTTTAGGATTTTGGGTTTCTTAGTGCTTCATCAGAGGAAGGGGAAATATGTTATGCTTTAGGATTTTGGGTTTCTTAGTGCTTCATGAGAGGAAGGGTAACAAACAAGAAAATGTCACCTTGCCCATTAAAGGAGTGGTTGAGATCTGCAGCAGTGCTTAGTTCTTGAGGAAAAAATGAAAACACAAGTTCCTTTCCCTCCAAGTTCTCTCCCACAAAACACTGGCTAGGAAATCTGCATTTCCATCATCAGTCTGTCTATATCAGTACATAAAATATAGCCCAGCACCTATTCCCCACCCAGACTAGAAGCACCATAAGGCAGCAAAGAACCAGTAAGTTACACTCAACAAGCCTCTCACGATATACGTGCTCAAAGGCATTCGTTGTGTTTCATCCCTCCCTTCCTCAGTCCCTTCCGTAGCACACATCAATCAAAAGGGGGCAGCTGCAGCATTACTTCTTCTATGCCTTCCCATTGCTCCTTTCCAAATGCGCACTCCTCCATGGATAGGGGAGCTGTTATACAGGTGGGGGGACGGTGTGAGGAAGGGGAGGTATGGGGATGGTGTGTGGGGGGGTGTGTGTAGGCCTTCCACTCTAATGACAGGAAGGGAAGCCCCATATGAAAAGATCATAACCCATCCACGCTTTGTGAAAGCATGATAAATGCAAAGTCCTTGTATCCACGCTATGGCTACGCATGGCTTTGCACTGCAGAAGTTAAATATTCCTTCCAAAACAATACAGACAGGGTTAAAGACCACCTCACCCACAGCATCCAGCATAAATTAAAAGCAATTCCTGTGAAAGGAAAGTTGCTTAAAGGAAAGCAGACATTATAGAAAGTATGCATGTGTATGTATAGCATGTATATATAGTACATATACCATCTGCAAGCATGCAGACAGTATACACATCTACATTCTAGTTTAAATTTCTAGTAGCAAATTCTAGGAAAAAAATACCAAAGCAGCTACAGAGAGGAGCAAACAATGAATTAAATTCAATTCCTCACAGAATAGCTTATTTAGTAAAATACAACACCACAGTGTCTATTGGCTTCTTAATTAAGTCTTAAATACTGACTCCTCACTAAGAACTTCAAAATTTTAGTGCTGCTTTTTTAAAGTTGTTCATGATTTTCTACCAGGATGGCAGAGTTACCAAAATGTTTACCAACTAAGTTTTTCCCATTGTGTTCCTGTTGTCATTTATAGGTTGTTTAACATCAGAAATGTATTCTTAAGCACTTCCTCACTTGCATTATCAGAGATTATCATAGATAATGCAAGAAAAGTTCCAAGGACAGCCTTAAGTGTCTGAAACAGGTAATGAATATTCTGTCTAGACAAGAGATTCAGACAACACTGTTCCTCTTCTCTCAGTCTGCCCGTTGCTAACAGCTTTGACAGTAAGCTGAGTACCTGTAAATGCCTGCATCTCTTACATTAAGAAGAAAAAAAATTAGCCTTGTCTGAACAGAGAACAAACTTAAACCCTACCAACATCTATTTAAGGATTAAACCTCCACTCTACTGATAGGTTAGAGGTGAGCAAAGCCAAGGACTATTTCACATTCTTATCTGACACAGATAAATCAGTGAGCTACAGATAACACTGTTCATGTGACACTCACCTGGTGTAGCTTCTGCCAAAATTCAGGTCCATCTTCCATTTTTCTTAAGCTTGGTGGAATGTACCAAAAGCAAACATTTGCATACTCCGGCTAAACAAGAGAACAAGTGATTGCTTATGAGATGTAACAAATGGGACAGGAATACATAGCATAGCTTGTCAGAGAGTTCTGCTTTATTTTTTGTGGGGGAGGCAGTGGGGAAGCCATTGAGTTTATACCCTTTTCATTAAAACTTCCTTCTCCAACTCACTTTTTATTTCCTTTTTTTGAAACTAGAAATAGTTTTTGTATCGTCCACTTCTCTTCCTGCTGCCATAAAAAGGAAACCTGTTGGGGTTCCTTTTTCATTTCGTTTTCCTATATACATATTTAACTCTGCTTTGCTCACTGAAAACTTTGGTTAGGAAAAAAGTGTAAGAGAGGCATGGAGAGGTAACTTATAGATTTCAAAATTAAAGCAACTTTAAAGAGAAGAACACATTTTCTTTTTAGTGCTTTTTTAAATGGAAACTTCCCATAATGCATTTTACACAAAACAAATTCAATTTTTGTTACCATTTTACACTTGCACACACAGTCATTTTTGTACTGAACAATGCCAATCTGCTTTTATGTCATATATCATACAGCACATTACACAGTGCTGGAGTTAACACTGTTGGGGGTATGTGGCATATCCTGGATATATCTTGTACAATATCTAAGCAGGTCTTTTGAGCAAAGACCGAGACTCCACATCTCTGCTTCCCTCCAGAGAAATTTTGCCCTTAAACTCAGCAGAGAGTTAGCTGCAAAACTCCCAACAAGAATGGCTGTTCACCATGCATTATAAAATAAGGCACTTTATGCTTATGAGGTTTCTGTTTCACATATGATAGAGAAAATGTTCCCATCAGACCAGTACAGGATGTCTCTATATTTCCTTCTAATTTGGAATGATTATTTTTTTTTTACCTGAACAGATAGCAATAGCATGGGGAATAGGTGTGCCATCTAATGCCATCCAACACTACCCATAAAACCACTCAGTCAATCTCGACCTACGTAATTTGCAACACAGTATTTAACTGGGGTCTAGATTATAACATGGATTATAAACTCACACACCTCTCTCCCCTCCCACACGCCATCCTCATTAGTTAGAAGTTAAAAGGGAGCTTGGTAGCTGGGTCACACCATCTCTTTGCCCCACTGTGAAAGTGGCTGCTATTACAATCCCAGGCAGTCTCCTGAATGAGGAGAGCCCACCAGCTGAGACATGTTCTTTCATGAAAGGGCACTGAGAACTGCTCATATCATTTTCCGCCTCGCTTCAAAGAATGCATTAAATACAATTTAATCATCAAGAAGAATATCATTGTCAGCAGGAACAGAGCTGCAAACCTGCCACCTGCTGCCACTGAATGAAATAAAGCTCAGCTCTTAACATCCCATTTCTTTCCCCAAAGAGCATGCATTGAGTACACACATAAACACAGACCCTGAAAAGGCAGCAGCTTCCTCGTGAGCGCAAGCACTAGCTTGCTGTTACAGGGTTTATTTTAAAACTGTTTAAAATCAGATGGCAGGACTAGACAGATGGCATATATTACCATGTTGTCATTGCCTATATTGCCTTCTTGATTATCTCAGTTTCCTTTCACACATCAAATACACCATCCCCCTCTGAAAATACCATTCACCCTAGAAAAACTTAACTATCCCCAGCCATGCTTCACTCTATTTCTGGTTATCTTGTCACAGCTCTTATCCAAGCACGTAAGGAATTATACCACAGAAGAGTTCAAGATGACTCAAGTATGAACAGCATTTCCAGGCCATAGAGCAGTTCTCATTACAGGACTCTCCTGTGCTGCATGTATCAGAAGATCATCTTCCTCAGCGTCTTGTCCAAAGTCCAACTTCCTTTTTGAAAGGGCTCGCATAACTGGGCCAGGCTGCCTCCCTCCCTTTGAATTCTCACTGCTTGTCCCCCTGCACTCCTGAAAACCTTTTCTTAACCCTTGCTCAACTTCCTTCTCATAGCCCATACTATAGCACTCCCTCCACTCCCACTTTTAACCCAGGTGTCCTGCTCCTGCAGGAACTAGACAGCAGCCTCTGCTCTCACCAACAGCTTTCACATCTATCGTAGATCTGGGCTCTCTGCTAAGCTCTACAATAACAAAAAATAGAGAGCTTTCAACAGACTTGCTACTTTAGTAACCCCATCATGTGCTGCTGGCCCAAAAATCTGCGCTCCGAGTAAAGTTTCCCAGTATGCACTTTCAAATTAGCAGTTTTTAAAGTTAAAGGGAAAAGTTTATATTGCATTAATAGCATAAAATATTTTTTATATTTCATATATCTTCTAGCCTCATCTGGAATGCTCATGATATCAGCAAGTGTAAACCAAATCCGTGTCATTATGGTTTATCCGTCTCCATGTGTGGCATTTACAGCATTTCCCTTCCTCCTCCACGTGTTCTCTTCTTCCCCACGCTGCATACCCACCACTTACACTTTCAACAATGCAGGAAGTTTTTCCAAAAATGACAGGTCTTTGCAACATCCCCAGATATTGGGCTTATTAACCAAAGAGCTGAGGATAGATGGAAAAACAGCGCTTCACCTCTGCTTCCCTTACTCACTCTCCCCCAGGCAAGCTCACCAACAGGTAATAAGCTGCCAGGTTTAGCAAAAATGAGTGAAAAACACAACTGTTGAGTAGTTTTTAGGAAGATGGGTGTAGAAACAGAATTAAGGAAAACAAACATGGACTTTAATGATGAAAAGTCCATTTTTAGGATCAAAATATTCTTCCACCCAGCACACAACCTTATCCGTAAGTCTGGCAAGCACTGCTTTTTTGCAGCCAGAATCTTCACTTTCACAGAAAAGTACTCCATCTATTACCCTGAAGCAACACAGGCCCAGATGCTAGGAAAATAGGTAGATTGATGGTAGGGAATACAGAGCAGGTTATGTATATTCTATCATATCTGTGTATCTCTAATACACAAACTGATTAAATGACATACTTCAAATACAAATTGGCAATTGACTAAAAAGAACAAAATCAAACCATCGACACCACCCAATAAAAACAACAATTCAGTTCCATTTTCACTTACCTCCAAAAGAAGCTGAAATCCATCTCTTTTCTTTATTTCCTCCACTAAGTATCTGTAATTAAAAATGCAGGGCTTTAAAGCACAGAACAAAACAATACATACAGAAAACAACAATAACAAAGTTCTTGGACATGTATACGCCTTTTTTCCTTTCTTTTTTTTTTTTTTCTTTTTCCCTAAAGAAACCACAGAGTTAAACCTCATTTCTACCTGCTGTGAAAATGCAGTAGCTATCAGTTCATGGAAACAAATGAAGGCCACATCCAGCCAAGGAGCACTGAGGAGAGGCCAAATTCTGTCCTCAGGCACAGATTTTCAGTGGAGCCACATGGCACAAATTGATCCTATTTGCCTTAGGCTGTGAACTTTCCCAATGCAAATTTCCAGTGATGTTGCTCTCTACAAATTAATGCCTCCATCTCTTTTTTCTCAAGTACTGATGCTGTGCTGCTATGTTATTTCACAGTCACACTGACATCTCTTGCACTACTATTGTCACAGGGACTTCTTAGTTTAGCCCAGAATTTAAAAGAATTTAATTGCTTCAAGGCCAGCAATTTTCCCATTACTGTCCTTCTTCCACACTGTACACAACAGTGCACACTTCCATTCAGTGAGTCACTGCTGATGCACAATAATCCCTGGGCATCTTATGTCAACAATGCATTAAAACAAGTATTTCCTTTCTCTTTCACTGTCAATATGAAAAACACAGAAGCCTTCAATGGGAAGATGGGTTTGAATCAAAACTTTGGATCCAAATAGCTTCAATTTATAACTTTTTTTAAAACATGACCTCATCTTTGCCATGGCACACATCACACAGGAATTCTGAAGTAAAGAGGACACTTTGACATAGCTGGGACTTCTACTTATTCCTCACCCTCAAAGCCCCAAGGAAAACTCCAAAGAAATCACCTCAAATACACACAGCTTTTCGGTTTCAACAGAATTTTAGCCTTCTACACAAAGATTTTGCTGTCTAAAAGGAATAAAACTGAAACAGTTAAGCTACTGATCGTGTACAAATCCGTTCTTTTGTTGCATTTATTTGGCATTTTCCTGCCCGCGGCTGCATTACCGGTCATCATACAAATAATTCTTTTATCCACTACTTGTGTAAGAAAAATATTGTCAAAATAACCCCCCTTGGTCCTATCCACATGCCTGAAACCTGTCCCTGCAGGGACACCTCTAGCACAGTTGTATCTGCAACGCCTGCTATTTGGCAGATGTGCTTCAGAAGCAGGTTGGCTGGGGAGGCAGTAAACAATACCCTGGATGGCACGCATTTTTCAAAACAGAGCATGGGGAGTTGTCACGCTGTTTATCATTAACAAGTACTGCGCGCGTGACTCATTACCTCTTAGCACACATCCTTGCAAAATGGTTGCTGTGGTAGAGCCAGTTCCCACAACACTCTATGAGTTGTTGCAGCTCTATGAATTGTGTCACACTGTGCACCATTGAGATGTTTCACGATAACATGTTGAGGTTCTGGGTCTTTTCTGCCATGAATATTTAGGTCCTACTGTGTGCATTTGTTTGTCACCTGGCTGTTCGTGCCCACACCACTGTTTAGGTTGAAAGAGAGGTATACTGAAAGGTAAGTAGGAGGCTAGGTATCATGTGAGTGGGTTTGGGGGAACCTGTTTCTGTAGGGGAATTGTCTTAAGTAAAAGAAGTTCATTGCTTTTGTCCTGTTGATTAGAAGATACATGTCCGTGCCATAAAATTCAGCAAGAAATTCCAAATTTCTGAATTTTCTGAATAAAATTCAGCAAAAAATTCAAAATGCAGCATAAAATTCTGTGCCAAACTTCAGCAAAATCAGCAGGCTATTCACAAGACAGCGGCCCTCAATTTATTTATTTTTTTTAATATCTATTTAAGATCTATGTATGATCATTTTTTTTTTTTTAGGTTTAGACTTGTTAGAGCTATTTTACAACACTTAATACCCTTCCCTCTTACCACAAGTGCCTGTTTTGTATACCACCATTTGACATAGAATATCTGATGTTGGTCAAGCTCTCAACACTGTTAATCAAGTTCTTAACTACACCGCCAATTGTCTAAGAAGGCAGCCATTAGAAAATCCATCACCCATGATTTATCTTGCCAGGACCATTTGATGGCAGTGGAGCAATTTACTCTGCATCTTTCCACAGCTGACAGTGGAGTTTTATTATCATGTCATGGTTGTAGAACATCAGAAGGGCTTGAATCTCAGTGAGTATTGGAGTGCACAGAGAAGTGGTATTTGCTATGATTAAGCCTTGCAGAAAATGGGGGGTGGAGATCTGCAGTGAAAGTAGACATATGTCTGCTAAGAGTGGGTGTCAGAAGAGGAATCAGGCAGAAAAACTGCAAAGATGCTGAAGCTTAAAATGCAGAGGTGGTTATAGTTGTATTCTAAAAGCTGTTTACTTCTATTTTCTTTTTAGTATACTTCATAAAGCAACATCCCTGTATCAAAAATAATTTGGAAAAAAAAAAAAGAGCAAAAAATTTTCCAAAGTGATCAGCAGGATGCTCTTCTATAGGCATTTTAAACATTTTAAAAATAAGTCTTTCCAAATGGGTAGCATCACAACGTTCCTGGGATATCTAATACACTGAAAACATGATTCATCTCCAGAGCAAGAAGAAATTAATGGAATAGCCAATAACCAAAGTTTGATGCAACAGAAATACATGCTTACAATTACCCTAAAACCTTAAATTCTGTAGTCAGTGGACTAGTTCGAGAATTAATCCAGGTCTGTGTTTAGGAACGATGAAATACTACCTTTGCAACATCAAAGTAAAACCTACTGTAACAAATGAGGAAAAAAGCTGCACAGCTGTTGAGTGGTTGGGAAACCTGGCAGAGCGCCCAGCAAACCTGATGGCTCAGCTGCAGAGTGCCCATGTCCATGCAGACTCAAGAGAGCAATGCAGCTACTGTAAAGAATATACTTCTTCAGATAATGATTAAGAATTAAATTTCTTCTTAAAGGAAAAAAAAAAACCAAACCCAGTCACTCCTTAGAAGCGTTACCAGCTGAATCCTAACATTCAAAGAAACCATCGATCCCAGAAAGGTCATTAATCACCACACTCAGTCAAACGACCTTGGCCAGTGACCTCGATAAGGCTGAATTTTCCTACTGATAGTGGAATGAATTACTTACTCTGTACAGACACAGAACGGTATAATGCTTCAGAACAAAAACAAGGTGCAATTTAACCAGAAGTTATTAAGGAACACTTAACCAGCCAAACAATGAGTGGCTTTAAAGAATTGAAATAGAGAAAAAAGCCACAGCTCATTTGAGCTTTTCTGGTTTTGCTTCTTTCTTTTTGTTCCTTTCTAATCCACTCTGGGTTTAGTTAATGCACATTTTTAATGAAGTCACTTAAAGAAAAAGTAAAGTGAGACTATTCCTTTAATTTTTACTGGAGTAAACACTCAATTCTTTTCAACTTGGTAGTTCATATCAAAAATGGTAATATGATACAGGTAGACGTTTTTAAATATTCATGATTTGACTTTTGGTAGTGTTTAGCTAGCCCAGGAATAGGTGGTTTATCTTATATAAATTCTGAATAAATATGATACTTCAAGTGAACTGCTTTTAATGGGCTATTATTTCAATACTATTTCTTCTATCAGAAAACAAAACAACCTGTGTATGGAAGTTTCTTCACAGAAACTGTGACATTACCATCGCTTTAGAAACACCTTCTAGCAAGAATTTTATAGAATTCACTTGTGAAACTCAGTGCTGCAAGACCAAAAACTAAGTAAAATTGAACAGCATGTGTGAGGGGAAGATCACAAGAAAAAGGTGCTTCAGTCCCTGACAGAACACACCATAAGCATTAACAAATTCAGCAAAGTTGTGGAGAAAAAAAAAGCAGTATCTCAGAACAATATGCCTTTATATACCTCTACTACATCCTAACATTAATAGTGTCCTCATACAAATTTCCCCACATCATCGGCTTTCTGCGTTTCCTCAGTCATGAGGAATGAAGTGAACAGAAGAATGGCTAATTCACTTCTTGCAGGACACAATGGTTATTGCTAAAAGTAATAGTTAACTATTAAATATTGTAGCAAATGTAATAAAACTAATTATAATTGCTATTAGATCCTCTGATTATACACAAACAAAAGGAGAGGGGGGAAAAAAGTAACAATGTGGTCTGTTCCAGAGACGGTGTCAACATTTCAGTCAATTAAACAGACTAGGCATATTCAGGGTTGTGAGGCAGTACCTAGCCAAAGCCAGTGCTCTGTTAACTCTCTCCTCAAGGCCTGTGGTTCCCAGCGCCTTCCACATCAGCCAGAACTTGAACGCATCCGGACGCCTGCTGCACTGAATGGACTTGTCACCGGTGTCATAGCTGACATCGTAGAACTTGTCCTGCTGGAACAGGTATGCGGCCTTGGCAGAGTAACAGTTCTTCAGGAGGCCCTATTAGAAACACAATAGAGACTTAGATTGCTGACAAGCATTTTGAAACCTCCTTATCTTCACAAACCAGAGCCTTTTTTTTCCTGTCTGTACCAACTGCCTAGTGAAACAAAACTGGATACGCTGGAAACTATCCAAATCTGTATCTATATCCAAACCAACTATCCAATCAGTGTGTTTAAAGAACCCTGGATGAACCTGAACCCAGTGAAGTCAGCACTGACAACAAGGAAACTTTTTTTATTATTTTCTTCATAATGTCCCTGAAGAGTTGCAGGCTGAAGAGGAATTCTGACTCCGATCTCAAGAAACCATGGGAGGGGGTACCACAGAAACAGTCGCCCAAAGACATACACAGGTGGAAAAGAGGAAAGAGAAGGATAAGCTTATGTCCACTGCTCCAGTCTATAGATATGAAGGACAGTCCCTGAGGAGCTTCCTACACGTTCACAAATGGTTCAATCCATTCATTCTTTGTCAAACAAAGAACTTCATATATCGCACAGTTAGTTGCAGGTAGGGAAGATTTTAGCCCCAAGAAATGAATGTTTAGCCCTTACCAGAAAATAAAGTCACTGAGGGTTTAGGATCTGACTGTTTGAATGGAAACACCATGAGGAGATGAATACAATCCCAATTTTTGTCTCTTTTCACAGTTCAGACAATTTTTACATTTGAAAATAAACCTCAGAAAAGGTACTTTAGCATATCCCAATTATGGTTTGCTAATGAAATTATTTTTATTCAGCAGTCTCCAGCCTCCAACTTCTGAGAGACTGCCTGGGCAGAGATGAGCAGCAAAGAACAGACAAAGATAAACAAGTAATGTGGCAAATTCCAGCAAAGAACAAAGCTGAAAAACAGAATGCACAGTGGCTGTTATAGATTTAAAGGTGCAGGGGAAGAGAAGAGGCATAGGAATGGCCATTGGCTGAAGAATGAAATATCGAAGTATGCTCTGTAATACTGTGAAGTAGAGAGAAGAGCTGACAGAAAGCAGGTTATAAGAGCAGAGATGAGGGTGGCCCTACAAGGAGCCCAGGAGACAGAAAAGGTTGTAGATTTGTCCATGATATTAAAACTGGGTAAAAAAGATAAACCACAATCTGTAAGACAATACTAGAATATACATTCAGATGAGGTTAAAAACATGGCTACAGCATCTGATTCAGATCTGCAAACATGTATTTCAGTGACAGTTGAACCAAAAGTCTTCCATGCAGAACAGACCAAGGAACAGAAGTGGACAGTGTGACAGAAGTTGCTAAACAGTATCTCAAAGAGCCCAATTCATTTTCCAATTCAACATCACTCTTCAATTTGAACCAACTGAAAAAGCATTTCACATTTCATCCTTTTCTCTGCATCTGCTGCAAGTCTGAGTCTAAAATGACAGAGAGGGTCTGACATCACTCCTAATCAAAGTGTCACATTCCCGTAATAGAGGTACAACTCTTGATCTACATTACAATACACTACTGATAACTTTGGAACTGGTAGTAAAATAGAGAAAAAAAGGTCAAGGCAAAAAAGCCAATGGAGAAATAATCCACTGGCAGAATAAGTCTCCCTGGCTCCTAGCTTTTTCAATTACCTCCATCAATATGAACAACAAAACAAACAAAAAAACCAACCCACACACCTATTCGTCGAGCACAAAAGGAGAAGGATACCAAAGGTTCTTCCGCTACTTCCATAGGGGTTTGACAATCCCATTGTAATATTGCTGTCTTGCAAAACGGACAGCAAATTCAATCTGAACTCTTTAGCCACAGGACCAGCACATTCAGCCACAGGAAAATAGTTTATGTGACAGCTTGGGGAAAAAAGGGGCAGCGGCTGCTATCCCTCTGCAGTCATAGTGAGAATGTGCTGCTGCAGCACATGGTAGCTGTAGCTGGAAAGCCAATGCTGGGCACAGATTTTTTGCAGTATACAAGACTCTCACACCTACTTTCCAACTTTCTCAGAAAAAGAAAGCCAAGATGACGACATTGGAAACCGAAGAAAAATCAAGCATTGAAGCATCCATCCTTTACAGTTTTTGTACAGCTTTGTGCTCTCTGGCTAGCAGCTGCACAACAGCTGTCAAGCCCTTCTGCCCTATTCATTTAGATCTCCATACCTTGATTTTTCTGGAGAAATAAAAGTTTATTATTCATGGCTCTTTTAAAAAAAAAGGCAGCAACATCCACAAATTTTTATTTATAGACATAAATATATAAATAATTGCTTTGTCTCTTACTGGCTTTAAAATTTTGCACAGTGTTTCTGCGGTGAGTGTACAGCAGGGTTGATCAACATGGGACTATCTTCTGCCTTATCAGAATGTAATACAGCTGCACAATAGGGGACATCACAGGATATTAGTTCCCCTCATGCCTGTTGCCTGAGAAATAATAACTTTTGTTTGTCACAAGAAACCTAAACTCAGTTGGTAATATTACAGAAAGACTGAGAAGTTCACTTAAGATCACAGTACAGCTGCAGAGTTTTGTAGTTTAAAAACAAATGCTCCAGAGTGAAAATGCAACAAGGACAAATAGTTCAATATCTCTGAGTGAACGCAAATTCCTGGGAACATATTTCATTAAAAAAAAGAAAAACGTAGGTACTGTCCTACTCTCCTGCTGCATCCAAAGCTGCCAAGACCTGCTGGCTTGATGATCCTTTTCCATCTGCTTATCTTACTAATAACGCAACACGCTCAAGAAATCCTGATGAAAATATTGCCTACTGTCAATCTCCAGAAGCAAGTACGGTGACACCCTCCAGCATGTCACCAGGGCAGACAGGAGAAGAAACAAAAATCATGCTTTGTGAGAAAGAAAGAAATACGCCAGACCGATGCAAGAAGCAAGGTGGAGAAGGAAAGAGAAAGGGAACATTGCAGAACAGAATTTGGGCGGGGAGGGCAAGAAAAGAGGAAAAAAAATCCAAGATAAATTTTATGCTCAAGAAAGCAGTCACTCCCTGATCACTGCTGTCTCAAAAGTAATAGACTCAAACAAGCTGAAGACACAAAAAGTCATCTCAGTTTTCCTAGTCAAATGATGGAAAAGTAGAAAGAAAAAAAAAAAGAAAAATTATGCTTTATAACTCAACATTCTCAGTCCCAGGAAGACCCCAACAGTTTTCCACACAGTAACTGAGTTGCCCCATCTGTTCAGAAGAATTCAAAAATTTCATTATAACTGCCCCATTTGACAAGTTTGAGATTCTTTCTTCAGCATCTTTTATCTTTCTATCCTTTGTACAGAGACTAATGGTAGTATTCTGCCTTACACTGGGGCTGCTAAAGTTTAGAAAATGGAAATACTATTTTCATAGAGGCCCCAGTCCACTATGAAGTTTCAAATAGCCTTTGGTTTCCATGAAGTCTATGGATAGTTGCTGTGTGTTCTATTTAATGGCAAATAAATGAATAATTATTGATACCGAAATCAATATATAAGTTCCAGTTTCATAACTCAATGTATTTTTTCTCATTGAACACAACTACAGCAAGCCTTCTGATCTCTTTTCATTTCCACTGCTAGTTAAAAGTGAAGTTCATTTTCATTAACAAAATATCTTTTTCCTCAAGACAAACGTCTTTCTGATTTGCCTCATCTGAAGCAATAAGGACAGTCTCTTGAATGGCATACTTGAAAAGTCTCAAAAGCAGTGCTGTGCAAAATTTCACCCCTGTAATTCATTTCAAGAGGTGAGAAGGAGCTCTCACTTGTGCTAACCCCAAGCAGAAAACAATGGGAACAGAGTATTTCCTGCAGCTGCCCTGGAAAGAAATCAGGGAAGTAAGTATCTTTGTGATACAGCTAATGATGAAGAAGAGATTACACTGTAGATGGCTACTATCATCACCTCAATCAATTATATCCTGGGCTAAGTTGGGCCTTCATTAGCTACATTCTTTGAGACTTTATTTTTAACTAATAAGTGAAAATTCCGGTCATTACTTAGAATTGGTTACTAATTACCTAACCTAGTGCTACACTTGAATGAGTCATAGAACTTCGGCATCTATGTTAAACATTAGTTCTCTATATGGTGATAATATTCACATGTATATGGATAGCAAGGACAAATCAGAGTAGCTCTGTGGTCCTAAAGGAGTATGTACAACCCAAGACTGATTCATAGCATTTAAGAACGCGTAAGAACAGAGTTGATTCACTAATGTTTTGAGAATATCGGTCTATCTAGCTTTGTGTTTAAACAGTCACTGCCATCCACACCACAGTAATACAAGTGTTTTCTGACTAATTCCATCTCATTACAAAAGCGATGAAAGTTACTCAGGGTACGGCAGTGAAAAAGGGATACCTGTGCATTTCTTGAGTGCTTTAAGCACTGAAAAACTGCTGTAATTGATCTGAGTTTTTACAGAGGATTAACCAATCTCTCTTTCCCTTTGGTGAAAACACGTCTCCCCCTAATCAAGTCAAACATGCATTTCTCTATTCTATCTCTACCTTCTTTGGAAATCATTCCAATTTTGTTTCACTAAGTCTGAAAGACACTCTTTTATTGGCATCTCACTGCAGTTTATTCCTTCTTTTTAAAAAAAAATAAATCTGTCTAGCAAAATATTTAAATACAATGTTTAATTCTAATAACGTAGCTGCAATGCCTTAAGCCTATTAACACTACTAAACCAGGTAGCTTTATTGATCCCATGTGGCAAAAAAACCCCAAACCAGACAAAATCAGTAACTATTACTTTTGCTAATGGCAAATCAGGCTGTTATCACTACATCGGAAATTGATGATTCCTTCTAACGCTTATCTTTTCATACATAAGGTAAAATACAAAGGTTGAGCTTGTTAAACAATCTATACCTATATATATAAAAAACTGAAGGCGTCTATTTATAGAATCGCAGAATCATTTATGTTGGAAAAAACCTTTAAGATCATTGAGTCCGACCATAGACCTAACACTGCCAAGTCCACCACTAAACCATGTCCCTAGCACCACATCTACATGTCTTTTAAATATCTCCAGGGATGGTGACTCAACCCTTTCCTGTTCCAATGCCTGATAACCCCTTCATTTGTCCACTTATAATCACCTAACCGTAATCCTGAGGAAGTCCATAGTTTCCAAATGGACTCCAAAGCAAATGGAGAGACAGGCTAGCAAAACTTCCTTAATCAGACCATCAAAGGGAGCTAGGGCTTGATTCATTAAATGGGACTTAACACCTATGCTTAACATTTTGCTGATGATTTCTTGCAGAATTCACCACTTCAGAAACTACCTGAGGTTCCTTGCACATTCACTAGCACAGCAACATGCGCCAAACTTTTCCAGGTCCCATCTCAGGATCCAGCTCCCACTGAAGCATCCTAACCACAGTGTGAAGGAATTATGTTCACATATAAACGTGTGCTTCACCTGCAGCCACGGGTATTTATGTAACTTAGGAGCAGTGGAACAAGTTCCAAAGTGAGGAACCGATACATGTACTCTTCCATACTCTTACTGGTATCAAAACAGCATTTTTAATGGAAAACTGGGTCCAGCTGCCTGCTCCAGATCTGCTATGGAGAGGATCAAAGTGAAGCAAGGCCTTTCTGCCAAAGTGTCTTAAATACGCATTTGATCTTTTTTCTTAAAGATTTATATTCCAACACTTTAAAAAAGCTGATAAGAAAGTACTCAAATTTGTATGTGCTTCTGTTTGCATATAAAGACTATGCTGGCACATACACAAAACATGTAAGTGCCAATTTTCCAGGAATTAAAGTAAAACGCCGTCTCCTCCCTATGCAGAGAAATCTTCTACTTCCCAGAACATGTCTCACTGTACAATAGGATCTGATTGTATGATCAGTAATACTTATGTTTTCACCATTCACAGCCTGGGATTCAGCTCTACGAGTATTTCCCGCTCAACATTGCCTGGCTGTGATTTTGAAGTGGAATAGTCTGGTGAAATGTCTGGCTCTACCAGACATTACACTTGATGGAAGGAGAAAACAGAAAGGCTGCCAGAGCCCTGAAGTTGGAACAGAGTTTGTAAAGTGACTCTAAATGCCAGGACAGCTAGAATATTTCATCCCTCTCCATTTCTTTCCTCTTTCTTCCTGAGAAATTTCCACTATGCAGCCCAAGTAGACTAATCATTACCTGGGGCTATATCTAGGTACTGGGCCTAATTAGTTAAAAATATAGCACTGAATTCTTCCCAAGCCTGCAATTAAGACACCACATTAATCTTAGTCAATAACTTCATTCTGCTTGTTTTTCATCCTGGAATAAAGTGATGGACGGGTAGTCCTGGAGTCTAATCCTCTTTAATCCCACAGACACTAGTCTAAGGGAATGAGGAGGCACACTTCTTGCTGTCTTGCCATGTCTCACCCCTGATTTGGAGCAATCAGCTCCAAGAGAGCACTGATTAGCATCTACATTCTCTGGTCCTCATCAGTTCTTACTACCAGAAGTTAGTAACCAATTACACGGATAGCTAAGGACTAGCAGCTGAATAGAAACTATCAGCTGTTTTGACAGAGATTCATAAAAGTGATTTACAAACCATTGCCACAAAATAGTGATGCAAACCTCAGGGGCTCCATATCTTCATGATGTTCAGTCATTCATAACCTATGAAGCATAAGCTAAAACTCACTCCTGGTGGTGGACAACAGGCATAAATTTTAGCAGGCTGAGTTTGAAATGGGGCTTGAAATAATTGACCTCTTACTGTTTTTCTCATTAAGACAGAATTCCACAAAGATATAACCAGGGACTTCTACCACATTGCAGACTCATCTCACTTTTGTGCCACTTGAGATCAGAGCTCTCTTGTTTGCTTGCTAGACCTTTTAATTAGTCACAGCTTTTGGAAAGCCTAAGTCACCCTGGTGATAAGGAAGAGCTAGTAGAGTGAGGAAAGAAGGCTCAGCACCTTTTCCTGCTTGTGATCCAGCTCCTATCCCTCTCCTTTTCCACTCTGGTGCACCCACGTAAGGGGATGTGAAGAGGAGCTCTGCGTACTTTAAAGGGAGATGCAGTGCTGCTGCAGTCCCAATGGATGACAGCTATTCTGAGGACTTTGACAAGCTCGGTGTTTAAGTGCTGCAGACCCACGTGACAAAATATTCAACTCTGAATGCAAATCAGGTACAGAAGTTAACTAGCAAGAGCATCAGCTGCAAAGTTTGACGACTGGTGAGTACAGTGACTTGGATCAGTTTAACCTTGCTCTCTTATTCACCCTTTATTAATTTTGTGGTGAAATGCAAAATAGTATCATTCAGCCTTTGCACTGCAGTGTAGTAAAATTGACTTGCAATTGTTTTCTAATTCTTTCCACTCCCATATTACAGCAATGGCAGCCTACCACATAAAAAGAAATAAAAAAAACCAACAAAGACAGGACGACTTACAGAGTTGTCTTTCACCAGAAGAGCACAGCACTGGATTCCTGCCAACAGCATTTTATGGGGATTCCAGGCGACAGAATCAGCCCTGCAAAATTTATAAACAGAGGAAGGGAGGTGGAAATTGCACCTATAATCATGGGTACTAGAGAGTCAAACAGCCAACACAATCGAAGCAGACAAATTGGATTTCCCTTTTTTTCACCCAAACCCCCATAGATTCAGATATCTCTCTAATTACTATTAATATGTATTTTGGAAAATGCAGCTCTCATGGAGGCCAACAGGCCACACAACTTCCACCTCAGTCTCTGGTAAATGTGCCCATGAACTAAACTGACTTACCTGTGGATGCCATGAAGAAGTCTGCAATGCTTCCTCGATATCAAAGCTGAGCCACCCCAAGAAGCCTGTTGGAACATGTACAGAGCCAAGACAATATTATTTGTGTAAAGTTCTATTGATAATGTTTCAATTATTAATTTCTGAAGATGTTTTATCTCATTTAAAATTTAGTTTACTACACGGTCAGTGGGCTAAATTTTGCCTTTAGTATCATCTACTGAAATAAAGATGGCAGCCTGGGGCAACGCCTAAAATAGTGGCACAAACCATCAGCTCCTCTGTGAGCCACAGACTACACTGTCCCTTCTCAGTAAGAAAGGACATGAACTGAAGTGCCCTTGCATAACCAAACCCATTCCTGATAATGAATCAGAGGTGCTTCCTTTCCCCCAGCCTAAACCTAAGCAGTGAGAGCAGAAAGCCTCCTCTTGCATATCTTCTTCCTGCTAGCCATTTCCTTTCCAAGACATTCACAAGGGAAACAGTAGAGAATGACAATCTCGAGTCAGACTTTCCACAGAGTTTGGATAGGAAAAGAGAAGTCAGTGAGTAGGAAACAGCAGCATTTCTGTTACCAGCAACTCAACTAATGTTAAAATGGAGTAAGACTCACCACATCCCCTTCAGGTCAACTAAGAACTAAGTGTGTGATCTAAGAGTCATTTCAGTTACTTCTTTGTAGTGAGGAGCTCTCCACTGAACCCCCTTATTGAGTATCATCTATTCTAGATACCTGTCTTTGGGTGACACCTTTTGCAGATGTCTCTCTCCATAGACCATAGAAGGAACTCAGACAACAAGCTTTTATTACACAAGTTTAATTTCTGAGCAACTGGAGTTAGGGAAGGTGATCCTCATCCATGAATTCTGCAAGGATCAGATTTCACCCACAAGGTGCTGTGAATCTTCAGTTCTCAAACAACAGTATTGTTTGAGCATACTGTTCTCAATATTCTCCAGGGGAGAGGTGGGAAGAACATGCAAACAGTAGACATGTCATGCAGTGACATAAGAAATAAGAAATTATTATTAAATATGAAAAAAAGGATTTTCAATGTTCATGCAGGCAGAATCCACTTAAGCAAATTCCCTGTGAAGTAAGCAAGGCTCCTCAGAGACGCACAGGAGGGATCAGCCCACAAAACATTCAGACTCGGCTTATTTTAAAAAAAAGATCAATATATTTGGGTTAAGGAAGATGAAAAAAAAAAAAAAAAAAAAAAAGAAAATCACAATGGAAAGATTCCTGACCTAAGCATGGAGAATACACACTTATTTAGTTTTTGTTCTTTTTTTCTTGAAAGAAACAGATGTAATAGCTGATCTACGAATTTAGCATCAGTATTTGCTTCATAGGCCATACATTAGGAATACGACCTGGGAGAAAGGAATCATAAAGGCTCACAAAGGAAATGAAAGGTTAATAACTTGTCTTAACATGTCATTCTCATTAATGCAGTACATTAATGCACCACATCATATTTTATGTTGTCACACTCATAACAGCCTTGCTGAGGAAAGGGCTGCTGCTCAATCTACAGGTGGGACCTAAGGTAGGAAATCATTTGCCTCAAACTTCACGGTAATCCTGTGGCAGAACCATAACTTGAAACTGGGTTTCTCCAGCTAGACCGAATTTGCCATGTTATGGGAAAACAATCAAACCGAATTTCCTACTCATAGACAAATTTTACTCCTCTCATTCAATAATTAAATAAATTCAAGTCACTAAGTTATTCTGTGATTTTCATAATTCATAAGCAACTCACTGAAGTATAATAAATCTTTATGAAATTCACATTCAAAGGTGTCTGTACTTGGAACGGTATTACTAGATGTCCAGGCATTTCCACCACCTTTGAATTTCTCTTTGAGCCATAGCACTACAAGAAGAATTTGTGTTCCATGCCTCCTTACCCAGTTCAAAGACCAAGCACTTAGGGATCTAGGGCTGGCAAAAACCAAAAAGGAATGGGAAGGCACTTAAGAAGACTGTGTATTACTGGCTTTGTCTGTTTTTAAAGACCTCTAATGATTGAAGCTGCACAGCTTAATCACTTAATTTGCGTTTAACAATAACAACAGTAAGGATTTAAAATGTCGGTCCTAAACAGTGCTACCTCTCGTTGTATCTGCCATGGTCAGGGGAACAAATTACTCCTTTTCTTTTTGCAGCAGCTTTTAAATCATCTGTAGAATATTAAGTATTGTCTGTTTGTCTTTTCTACTTTAAATAACATGAGTGCTTTCAATCTTTCCTTATTGGTCATATTTTCTGGGTATGGTTCTGTTTATCCTCATTGCTCTACTTTCTTCTTATCTTTCTCCTGTAGGTCCTTAACCTTCTTGAAACACAGCTTTTTTATTTGGACACAATCTAGACAAAGCGGATGGAGCACCAAGCAGAAAGAGACAATTATTTTATGTATCTTCTTTATTCAATTCTGAAAGACATTTAACTCCCTCTGAAAAGGCTTACAATCGCTGATTTGTGATGGCCCTGCAAGGCCCAGATCTTTTTCTGAAGATCTGCTGTCTAGCCAACAATCCCCAGCCTGTGTTTGTGCAGTTGATTATTACAGCTTAAAATTAGAGCTCTGTCTTTATTGAACTGTAGCCTAGTTTTTCCACTTTTTTCTCCAAACTGTCAAGATCTCTTTGATTTCTAATCCTGTCCTCCCACTGCCTCTTGCAGTTTTATGTCATCTTCAAATTTAGTCAGCATATTCTTTTTCATCTCCAGAAAATACCCAGATAACTTCTAACCTAGAATGGACCTTTGTGGAATCCTACTCAAAATTTTCTCCCCTTTCAGCAGTGAACCACTGGTAACTGCTCTCTGGGTACAATTTTCCAGCCAGATTTTCCACTGACTACCACAGCTGCAGCTTGGCAGCGTTTCTCTGGCTTTCAGATGAGCTATTGCCAAGACACAATAAATTTAACTGCTTCTCCTCCATCCACGAGACTAGAGAAGGGAGGTAGATTGATCAAACTAGATTGACACATTCCGTTTATGACAAATCCAGCTGAGAGCAATGTAGCTCAAAACACAAAGCTAATTATTATAACTGCATCCCATGCAATGTAATGGTAACTAGGTATGAGAAAATGACTGTGTTTCATATGCAACGAACCACTTAGAGCTGAACAATGGGAATCACAGTGTTTGCAGTGTGATTAAACTACCTACCTAAGCACAGGCTAATAGGTCAAACCTCATTTTCTGTACTGGTCTAGCCATAGGAATAAAAAAGTCAAAGTAAGGCCCAGCAGGGAAGAAGTACTCATACATAGTATTTAAAGCTACATGAACACAATACATGACATACATAAGTGCTGGAGCTTGAATGCATATTGATGATGCAAAACGAGTCATTAAGAAAGGCATCATAGATGTATGATAGAATGCAATAAGCAACTGGAATGTGGGCATGACTACTATAATGTGCACAAAATAAGCCTGGCTATAGCCTCTGCACTTAGGCTGTTGAATGGCTTGACTGTTGAGACAGTTTGGGCTTACTGGTATTATCTTCTTAAAACAACTTTTTCCTTAACTCCCTTTTCGTCTTTGGGTTTGTCTCCATGTGAGACCTTATCTACTATTTCTGACTTTATTGAAATTTATCTTCCCGAAGCCCACTGATTTTATGTTGATGCTCTCCCTTTTGCCCTTCCTAAGAATCATGAGCTTTATCATTTCATATTTAATTAAAAGAGTCTCCCTAAGGCAAATATATCAATGTTCAGGATCAGAAAATACTTTGAAATGAGATACATCACTGCAAATCTGGGAACACCACCACTGACATTCATATAAGCTATTCTTATAAACAGCTCTTGAGACCGTTTGCAGTAGATAATCCTGATTCGCATCAATGATACAGGAAAATTCCTAAATTAGACAGAACATCCCGTTTTGAATCTTTGTTTTGATTGTACTGTATCTTTTTTCCTACAAAGTTACAGCTGGCCCAAACGGCAGTACTCACTTGCTATAACTCAGACTGCATAATGTGTAAATCATTCAGCAAGCCAAGCCTTTCAGAGGAATGTAGATCCTCAAAGCTTTCAAAAATATTATACTCTTGCCTATAAGGCTAGAAAGCATTAGGCTTGCTTAAAAACAAGGAAAAAAATCCAACTCTTAACTATGTTTCTTGTACACTATTTCTGAATGGCAGATGCCTGGTCTCACTGTACATTTTCCCATACTATTCTAGTAAACCTACTTCTAATGGAGCTGTGAGTCAAAAAAGGTCACATGAATTACAGTCTGCTCATTTTACCACAGCACATTTGTATATACATGTATGCCTGATAACACTTATGTGGAAAGCTTTCAGTCTCTTCCTCATGTGCTGTTCTCATATAAATACAGCTAAAAATTATAAACAAAAAATAAGAAACAGCCATCCATTCAACTCTTCATAGAGGGAGAAAGGAAAGATGGAAAAAAATACCAACAGAATTCGCAAGAACTCTTGAGAGGTTCATAACCTGAATCACATCTTAATAGAACAATTGGTCTTCCAGACTACAAATGCAATTTATTACTGTACCTTTGTCCTTCTGCTAGGAATCAATTAACATCTGACAACTACAGTCACTGTTCAAACAGAAAATTGACTTTAAGATATTCACCGATATTTTTACCTTAGCTTATCATGAGGCAAAGCTGGAAGACGAAAGTTAATTCTTTGCAAAATACTATCAACTGCCTATAAAGTACAGTTCAGAATATGGTCCAGGCTCATCCCATCTAACTTTAGTTATTCAGCTACAGGGAGGAGGTTAGGAGACTACCCATTGTCCTCCTGCAGCCACTGGAGATGGCTCCAGCCATGTCTACTCAACTCACCCAAGATCCAACACAGATTCTGAATACATACCTCTTTCCATCAACTATATTCAGACATACAAGAGACCAGCGCCTATATGTGAATGCTGCACTTCTGCTGAGAATCTGCCGCATTGCTCTCACCAGCACACCCATGAGGAGGCTTTGCAGACACTTTAAATACCAGGGCTAAATTCTGCATCTTTGCCTCCAAGTCAATATGAAAACTTTTGACTCGCACATACAGCGACTTTATTTATTAATGTCTGAGTCATTTATTTGAAACACACATCCCTGCCTACGTGATTTTTCTTTAAATACTCAACATTAAATAAACACTTGAAATATTTAGAGCAGGTCTAAAAATCTCCATTAATGTTGCTCCAGGTTCTCTCATTGCTGCATGGCTTTTAGTTTAGCCATTCTGGATTTGTGGCATTGCAATTATAAAGACAATGCAATTTCAGAAAACATGAAGAGACCAGGTTTTAGAAAAATACATTTACAGCTAACTCTTTCAGGTAATAAAAAGGCTCAATGATTATTCCAAAAAGGTTCATGACTGGATTTTAATATCCAAACCTAAAATTATAAAGAAATGAGAAAAGAAAAATTCCTGAACAATTTAGGAAAACTTAAGGAGATCTACAAGAAACTCAAACCTGTAAACATGAAACAGAATAATTTACGACTGGTTGAGTCAGAAATATACCTTTATTTTAACCTATACGAACCATATACCACAATTCTA
>KZ505743.1:1093001-1107607 GCA_002844005.1 Limosa lapponica baueri
CCTAATAATTTGTTATCCGAATAATCTGTGGACTAATATTATTATGCTTCATTATATCCATACAGTGGGCTGGAATGCTGCTTTACAGAACATTTGAAAACTGTGACTTATCAAGAAACTTAAGAAATATTTTTTTGGTTGGCCATATCATAACATTTCAAAAAACTATCAAAACTCAAAGGAGTTAAGCTCACAACACTCCAACTAAGATAAACTCTGGCTCCCACAGTTTACAGGCAGGATACGCAGATCAGTGTCCTCAGGCATCACTGGCTGGTATCAAGCTTGTAAATCAGCTCCCTGTCTGTCAACCAATTTGACTCAGTCCAATGAGGCTGTTCATATTGCTGTTAATAGGGTCAGGAAGGGCATCAGATACAAACAATTAATTTCCACATAATTATATTTAATGTAGAACTGTTTTCATAGAATCACAGAATAGGTTGGAAGGGACCTTTAAGATCATCTAGTCCAACCATCAACCTAACTCTGATTAAAGGTTGTAGAGAGGTGGGTGTTGGCCTCTTCTCCCAAGTGAATATTGACAGGACCAGAGGAAATGATCTGGAGTTATGGAAGTGGTATATACAAAGTGGTAAGGGGCCCAAAACTGGACACAGTACTTTCATTCATCTACTGATCGGATTCACAGAACTATTACTAGAAGCACATAGCATAAGCCTGGATGAAACAGTTGTGCATATGTGCGTTGCTGGATTTTTGCACGCATTTTCAAATATTCTGTACAAATCAAATGTTCCCAAAATGACTATTAGTTGATTTATAATGACTCGGCTTGAAGTCTGAACTCTTCCTACCTGGATTAAATATGCCATCACCTTCTTCCCAGCCTATGAACTCAATCATTTTCTTGATGACTGCTTCTTCCACCAACAGAAACACAGGGGATACTTCATATGTGTATCTGAACAAAAATAAAAGCACCATGGTTGGTATTAACACTACAGAACTCATGCCACAGAATATTGCTAAAACTAGGTAAATGTTTCTTCCACCTTTCTCTAATCTGTCAGAAACTGACCACCATCAGCAGGAAAACTCCAAACTAAAAACACTATAGATTTGACCCAGTAGAGCAACTGATTAGTTCCTGACAGCATCACATTGACACTTCTATTCTCAAAGTAATACATCAGAGTTTGCATTTAATGTAGGTCACACGCTTAAATTTCAGCTATAATGACCTATTGCAAGCAACAATTACTCTTTGTTTAGGGTTTATATTTGCAAGTAAACAGTGGACAGGTAACCATTTGCATTCAACTCTGTGCAGAATCCTTCAAAGGAAACAAACAACTGAGTAAGTCTGATTAATTCATTTTTATGCACTAAATTAAAAAAAACACCAAAGTCTAGGTTTAAAAGTGTTAAAAACAAAGATGTCTCCTCTTAAGCCCCACCTCACAATCTAGAAAAAAGGGGGAATGCTGTTATTCCAAAATGCATGCTAATTCGTCATCAAAAAGACAGAGAACCACACTTACACACTTGGGTTCAGCGCTTCTGTAATGAAACGAGCCACCAATGAGTAATAATCTATTCCAGCATACAGCTGATTGAAAAATCTTGGATGACCTGAAAATACAGATGAAAAGCAAGCAATGACAGGATATACATGAAAAGAGAATATATAACAGGCCCTGTCAACTGAACGCTGATCACTGCAAATCACAATTCACTCCGTCATTCTCTCAGTATTTTCTGGACTTACTTTCCTTTTCTTAGATTAGACAATCCTTTGAAAGTAAATATAATAATCACTTTCAGGTCCCCAAACAAGGTTTGAGAGATGTAAGTAGTGCATTGAATGAGTGTGGGTTGTTCACAAGTTTTAGAAATCAAAAAAAGAAAAGGGATTGACAATTGAGTACACACAGTGACTCTTAACAGTGGTCTTGAGGGGCTACAATGGATGCTCAGCCAAATTTTGCTGAGCAGTAGAATACAGCAACCTGCCAGTCCCGGGCAGCTGTGCCTGTGCTCCCACCAAAGTCTCAATACTTTGGTATTGATGGAGAGAGGCAGTATTACAGCTTGGAAAACCTTGCTGCAGATTTAAAATGACAAGTTCATAGAATTTGTTTACCTACCTTGAAACTCTGAGATATAACTAATTATGAGAAAAGTCTACACTATTGCTGACTATAAAAAGCAGTCATTTTAGCAGTGGGATCATCACCTAAATTTTAATCCACAGCATAGTGCTTTTACATGCAAAATTAGGTAAACTGTATGGCTCCATTTATATTATATCTGGGGTTTCAATAAATGTTTATATTTAGATTAAAGACTATTTGCACAGCATTTTTTTATATACAATATCCTTTCTAAGGTGACATAGTGTAACAAATAAAAATCTGAAGGCAATTTGCAAAAGTAAGATAAACAGAACACCTTCCAGTAACTCAGTAATCATATCTGCATATTATTAGCGCACTCCCCCTGTAGGTCAGTATTGCTGCTTTCCCATAGTTTTCAAAGGCATGTGTGCACTCGCAAAATTATTTTATGGTTTTACTTTGCAGCAATAGTGACTGTAGCAGGGAATATGCCCTGGAAACACACAACTAACTATATCAATTCTCACTTTCCAAAACACAGCCTAAGCTATGGCACATCTGAAATCCTGAGCTACTGATCCACAGCACTGTTTCCTGAACAGATGTTATTCATTCCTCTTCTCTAAGACTGAATTATACTACACACGCTGCAGAAAGGTTAGCTGTAGAGAACTAATCCTGCAGAGATGTGGTGTACTGTCTCTGAAACACTGCAGGCTCTCTTCTCACAGTGTCTGGAACAGGAGTTACTGCCTATCAGCAAATTAACACCCTACAAGAGTATTGGTCAAAAAGAGCAACAGTAAATGTAGGGTAATCATCACTAAGAATGTATGAGGGCAATGATGGTGGCTCCACTCCTCACCACTCAGACTGCAGGAAATCACACACAAAGTTCCTTCCCCTGCCTGTTCTGCTAGACTGTTTTACCATACCCATCTAGGTGACTTTCACAAGACTTCAAAATGACAGAATCTACCACTAATGTCAATGGTATTGCAGGAATTAGTTTTCTATTAGTTTGCCACAATTACACATTTTAGTCAAACCTATGGTGACCAGCGTTCAGTCAAACAATTGAAACACAGCCAAATGTTTGCATACTTGTATAGGCAGGCAGAAAACAAACATTCACACCCCTAGTTCCCTGAAAGGTGACAGAACTTCATAAACATTATCCTGCCTTCCTAGGTTAGCATACAAAATAACTTCACTAGAAATCACACTCGTACTGGTTTTGACGCTGTATTGTATAACATCCCGGCAGAGTTGCAAGAGTTTCTGATGAGATTCCCCGGTGTCCCGCATTTCCAGGTCAAGAATCTGCTTCAGTGTTTCAGGGTCTCGCCATTCACAAACCTAGTGATGCGGAGGGAGGGAGGGAGACACCAGCAGTGAACAGGTTAGCCAAGAGAAAGAGGTTTTAAAGGTACAAGGTAAGCACCACATTCAGCACTGGTTTCACAATTCTCCCCATTGCAGTGCAGCATGCCACCAGAAAACATCTCTGGTAAACTGGTCTCACGGGATCTTGGTTGCATTGTGTCTCAGGCATTGCTTGGCCATAAAAATCAGAGTGGGGAATGCTGGAAGGCAGAAAAGCAAGAGGCCTGCAGGTCACATTAGCTAAGGATTTGTAATCACAGCATTTTCAGATGCTGTTCTGCCAAGCAGTGGGAGCAACCAGTGCATGCCCAAAGTACGTTTTATTTTCAGCCCCTCTT
The DNA here is from genome assembly GCA_002844005.1 of Limosa lapponica baueri. Lineage (NCBI taxonomy): Eukaryota > Metazoa > Chordata > Aves > Charadriiformes > Scolopacidae > Limosa > Limosa lapponica. The sequence goes on from KZ505743.1 coordinate 1,096,807, forward strand.
CCCACACAGCCTGTAAGCAGAGGTTTTGCAAAACCCATAGAAATCTCATAACGTTGCCCTTTCACAGCGGTACTACATGTGCTGTTCGTCCTCCAATACTAGTGACCCTGAGGAAAACAGAAGTAGCTCGCCTGACCCCAAACAAGAAAAACACTGCATCCATTTGTCATATCAAAGAAACTCACCATTGTACTCTGAGACCAAAAAACTCATTATTTTGTGGCAAATATGTATGCTAATTATGTTACTGAAAGGTTTTAGAATATGATCGTTCTTAATTTGGAAGGCTGTCTTTTTATTTCAGAGCCAGGCATGGACTAGAAGCAATTCTGAGGCTACTTAAAGTGCAATAAAATACCGCTTAGAAAAAAATTACTTTACTGTTCACTATCTCTGTTACAAATTCTCAACAGCATCTTTTTGTCTTACCTTTTCTGTTACATCATCAGCTTTCTGGATGACTTCTTCCATTATAATCTTACAGGCCTCTTCCACAAACTTCTCTCCTGCCTTTGCGTCCATTATCGGACCATTTAGGACGACCCCATCCACCAAAACAGCATTCTTCTTTTTCTGGAGCATCTCCTGTTTGCAATTACCAACTGTAAGATAAATAACTTACCATTAGAGCAAGGCCTAGACAACTAAATCATAAACTAAAAAATATTCTTCCATTGCTGAAGATTTAGTCAACTTAAGAAAAAAAATTCACATGGACTTTTCGCATGCACATTCTTTGGTGAAAGAATCTTTGCAGACAAAAAAACCCAACATGTGTTACTTCAAACCTAGATTGCTATTATATAGGTAATAGCCTACTCTATTGTATCTACTGCTTTCTGTAGCATACAAAAGCATGCAAGGCACCTTCCAAACACAGAGGAAAATACAGTTCTGTCCTAGAATATGATATAGCTGGATAAACAGAAATAAAGTGCAAGATAATAGGTATTTTTCTTAGCTGAAAATGTTTCCCTCCAAGTCATCCCTCCTGCTCCCCTTTCTTCATTAAATAATTTCCAGCTTCATTTCCTTGATCTTTATGCTGCTTCTTCCCAGCAGACAGTCCTATTGCTCTGAGTCTTCTGCATCCTCTGTGAAGTGTTTCACTGACCCAAACTCCATGAAAATAAAACCTTTTGAGATTGCTGTCAGTATCACACACCTGTACTTCTGTCCTTTCTTGCCTTCTGCTATTAAGTGCCTTCAGTCACTAATTACAGTAATTTGCTGTGCAGATTATCTTGTTTGTTCACTTCAACCATGCTCTTTCTTGTCCCTCACCTATCCACAAGAAGTACTCTCCTGATGTGTTCCATGAACACATTGCTACTTCCTTCTTTATGTTACTTCTGAAAGCACATCCAAGATGCTTATAAGACACTGGCCAACAGCAGCAACCACGTATCCATTTCATGTATTGATTTCATACGGCAAGATCAGGACTCCAGTTTTAATCAATGTAAGGATAAAGACGAAAGTGAGACATTTGGAGATATCAAGGGAACAGACATTTGAAACAGTATAGCGCTGAAAGAAGAAGCGGTAACTACCATATCCAAATTATCTGGGTTATAGACAGCACCTGTCCACTGATCTCGCCCTAGAATAGTTAAGATCTATGAAGCCAGGCAGCATGGTTTTGGAGGATCTTCTTCAGCTACAGTGAGGACGGTGGAAGGGTGAAGATGTACAAAGGAGAAAGCTTTAAGCCCGAAACTACTTTATCTTCTGCTTTACTTTTTGCTCCAGTTATAAATTACAGAAGAAAGGCAGCTTTTTCACAGGTCTAAACAACCAACTGAATTTCCAGAAGACTGCCAGACACTGCAGTCCGACATATTCATCATATTTATCATAATTACAGTCCCTCGTGTGCTTGACGATATAGAACAGCAGGAATACAGCCTAGGAAGGTGGGTGATTTGAGGTCCATTGATTGAAAGAAACCCTGTCAATCCCATGAGCTTTTATTTACTGATGACTCAGAAAAGCTATTCAGTTCACTTTCACCTATGAGGACAGATCTGACAAACAAGATCAAATTCTAACATGAGGTGGAACCTCAGGCTTCCCATAGAGCTAAGGACAAAAATGAGACCCTCACACTCTGCATTTCTGAAATTACTTCTAATTTTAATCAAAAGCAGCAGTATACTAGATTTCACTGAGCAGATTAGCCTTCAGTACATTGTAACAGGAGAGGCATAAGTGTTCTTGTGCAATAGATACAGAACAAGCAAGTAAACAGTACTCTATCTTCAACAGGCAAAGAGGGAAAATCCCAGACATCAGAAATGTCAATTCTCATCATGCTTCCCAGCACACCACAGCACAGGCACTGTACAGAAACTGCAGCTTTGAAAAAGTTTTAGAGTTTTCTCTCTGAAAACACAAACTAGTAGGTCAAGTTTACAAGACCTAAAACTCCAGGTATTAACAAGGAATAAGGAATTGGAAGGCACCAGGTCTTTGGACAGACAGAACAGGGACTATTTTTGGATTAAGAGTTGGTTATTTGATGCATAAACAGCTGCCTTAAAAAAATAATCTCAGCCTTGCCATCTCCTGGAGATGCTACCATTTCCCTGTGTGTCAAACGTGTATGTTTCTATGAAAAAGAGGACAGGATCTGAAAAAAATGTTATAGGAGATTAATGTCTACCACAGACCACAGATATTGGTACTTCCTTTTGTTACAGGAAGAAGAAGCAGAAGAGCAAGAGAACTTACTCCTTTTTTTTCTCTGCTCCACCCCTTGGGTCTCTGCTAGAACTAGAGCTGCGCAAAAGCTTTCTATTGGTAACTCCATCAGCCATATTTCTAATACTTTTGCACAGGGATGCCATACTAGTACTTCCATCACTTTACAGTGATCTCTTCCAGGGATTCTGTGAAAAGCAAAAGCAGAACTTCACATTACTTTTTCTACCTAGGTCTTCAGGGGGCTGGGTGATGTGTCTAACAACAGTTCCGTATTTGAAGCATGTCTATTCCCCTCCACACATAGTTTTACAGTCTCCATAGGACACTTTGAGGAGCCCGAGAAAGAAGACATCCTCTGGAAAATAGACGATAGCCTAAACCTAGATCCAACACATCTGTTTTGGGCCTCAGGCACAGTCTATGAAACAGCAAGGCAAAGCAGAGGGGTCAGAAAGGAGGGGAAAAGAGCCTTCACATTAACAGCAATTTACCTGTGTAAGGCAAAGAGTTCAGGACTTAGCCTACAATATATTTCATGAAATAGTACACCTTGCAGTTATTTACCACTTTCTCAATAATTTTTTTTGTTATCACTTGCCATTTCAATCTGAACTTGCTGATCTAAATTCTGCCTTGAAACATACCATTGGACTATTACTGGAGATTAATATGAACTACTATTTCACAATCAGCAGCTAAATCAAGGCCCAAACATACACATTTTCTGAGGTAAAGGTGTCCAGGTTTTGCAAGTTACTATTTAAGAATACAGAAACAGACTCCTAAGCAGACTCAGAAAACAGACTTCCAGAAAGTATATCAAATGCAATTTCAGCCAAATGGCTCCAGGCTTGAAACAGCACTAAAACTTTACCAAATGGAAGTGCTTCAAACAGGGAAATGAAGGATTATTGACTGTTTAAGACATCCTTCTGCAAAAGGGAAGACTCGATCCTGCTCCAATTGAAGGTAATTGAGCATTTAGCCACTGGCTTCAGCAGCAGCAGAACCAAGCCCATAATTCTCACATTTCATCCTGAATGAAATACTCTGTTACAGAAGCCTAAGGATTTCCAACCAGCATTTCATTTTTATGATCAATATTATTTTCCTAGCAGAAAACAAATTAATTGGAGCTGAAATTATGTACAGAAAAATAAACATTTTTCAGATGTTTCTATATCTTTATGTAAGCACTACCAAGTATTTTAAAAGCTGCATCTGTGTTTCCATAAACATAGAGAAACTTCCACTGCTAAATTCTCGCACGACAAAAAGAAACTGGAGCCTTGTACTTGGCACGTTCTGACAACATTTGGGAGAGTAGAATAAAATGCCCAGAAAGACTTACTGCTTGCAAGGAAAAGGCAGAAACAGAAGGGGGTGGTTGTGAAGGAGTAGCTTGTGCTTGAATGCCAGAGCCAAATCCTGCTCAGTTTACACCGTACTAGCACCACTATTTAATTGAAAGCAAAAGGCTGGCTTTGATCAAAGGTTGATTTCTGCTTTGTAACGAATGCAGTAATAATTGGCAGCATTAATCAGAAACAAACTTTAAATTTCTCATCCTGTATGATCTAGTCAGTGTTCCTCTTTCAGAAGACCTCAGTATTGTCTTTCAGTGTGTCCAGCAAAAAAAAAAACCGAAACAAGAGAACTTCAGTGTCAAGACTCCACACGACCATGTTTAATGGATCACTGTGATGCCGTATCACGTATCAAAGCATTAACACATATACCTATCTGGTACTATGCAGCTATTTGAGTTCCCTGGCATACATAATCTTTACAGGCACTTTTGTGTCTTTAATCACTCTTTCTGTATGTTTACAACTGAAGTAAAGCCACCCCAGTTTTAAGGCAAAATACATTGTTTGTTAGTAAACTGATTTCCCAGGCCAAGTAAAAGCAATGCAGGTTTCTTAGAATCCAGTATACAAGTTGATTTGGTATCCTGGGAAAGCCATTCATGTGAAAAAAAAGCAGGCTCATACAATTGCCCCTGTACTACATGCTCCTGTTTTGGAGGTTTACGGACAAGGCTGCAGACAGGGATCAAATTGGGTCCTTCCCTTCAGAAGGTCTGCAACAGACCCCCCACAAAGGAATCCTCCGGCTGTGAAAATGCAAACGTGACCTTTATAGAGCAGGACATGAGGAAAACAAAAGCGCTTGTGTCCACGCTCAAAGGCCTCTGAATAGACTCTTTGAGCATACTGCTAGCACTGAACAGCCACAGTGCAATAAACAGGTCCTATTCTCCATCCCACACCTGAAGTTCCCATTCTGAAAGAAAAGGTTGGGAAGAGAAAGAGAAATCTGGAGAGGAGCCCCAGCGATGACAGGGAATGCAAGGTCTGCGCTAAGGAGAGAGGTTCTGCTTTCAGAGATGTTTCCAGAGACCTGAGGGGGCACCCTTATCAGTTGAATGTTCATGACTTCTTGTGCCTGTTCACTGTGTCTCAAGCGCTTGCTATACACAACAGTACTAGGCAGGATGTACTGAAAAAAAAAAACAAACCAAATAAAAATAATAAAAGCAGCATACAGAAATTAAGAAACAAGAATCAGGAATTTTTATGCATCCAAACCTCAGGAACTGATGTTAATATTTAATAACAACTTCTCAATGCCCTAACCAATTACCTGCAGGAATGATTCATGCTGTAACATTTCCAATTAGGAAGAAAGGCTGTGGAGAATTGGAATTCACCTTGATGCGAAACTGAGAAACGGCAAATGCCAACTATGAAATGGAAATCCCTACTCCTTGACCCCAATGAGATTCTCTCGGCTCACATGCTCTAATTTTTAACATCTGCCAACAGTGTAGGAAGCTTTTATTTTAATTAGAAGGCGCACATTGATAATGAACAGTTAATGAACGTCCCTTTTTCTGTGGGAAAGTGAATATATTTGCAACATCCAAGTCAATCAATCACAAGCACTGTGCATGGGATAGCAAAGTTAACAATTTCAGGAGGCTGAGTTCAGACAGAAGTGACGCATATACGTGTGACCCGCACAGGATATAAAGAATCCCTGAGATTTCTGTGCTTCCCACTGGAAAAAACTGAAGTGAAAACGTAATTGGGGTTTTTTTCCAAATGGAAGTCCTGCAACTTGATTCAAAAGAGTTGATGACAGCCTGTAATTTCATGCAAGAACTATATTTTTAGTCATAATATAAAAGCAATTTTTAACTTCAGTCTTTCAAAAATCAACTAAGAAAGCAGCAATTTACTAAAACTGAGTTTTCTGGAATTCATTGCAAACTAAAATGTAAAAATAGATGAAAAAGCTAGATTTCATTTTAGGAAGTTTTACCTCTACACTCAGGTTTCAGTCAAAACAACTTTTTGCCTCTCGCTTTTTCTTAACATCATAAACACTTCTATATTTTATGTTTCCTACAAAGGATTTCCAATTACTGCTCACTAACTTATTTCTAGAACATTGCTCTGAGATATACCCTTATTTGCTAACACAGGGAAGCTACAGCATAGTAAATCGGGATGTAACTTTCCAGCCCACTAGGTCCTCTGAACTAGTTCTTATGTGGACATTCTTAATTTATTAGCATATCATGTATAGCAAAGTAGCTCAATCTACTTTCAAAATGGAGCAAGCTGCCTTGCACAGACTATTATACTATTGCTGGTCACACCAGCAGAAACCAGTCACACAGATGAGGGACCCGGCACGGCGCTGGACCCATCACTTCAGATCCTGCCTGCCTTGATTTTCTACGTGGTTTTGAGAAACCACTCCTGAGCTGCAAGAGGTCAAGCTGCTGGGTGGCAAGCACCAGCAGAAGACACTGGTAGTCCTTTTCAAGAGCAGCAGCCTGGATGATGCCTGGTAGAAGCACAGATCGGACCATGCTATCCATGTCAGGGTTCATCATGAGACCGTGTGATCCCTGCCCCAGCAAGGCAACTGAAAGAGGCCCAAACAGAGCCCACACCACCTGCAGTGATCCCAGTCTTCCATTTTTCCTCTATGAAAGGCAGATGATGAATAACTTATTTGGAGGTTTTTTTGACCATGCCAAAACTTTGATCAGTCATTTGAGATCAGCATCAGCACCGCAACCAAATACCAGGTACATACAGCATTTGTTGCTTGCTCTTTCTCCTTCAGCCAGGTGTAACAGCTTTTTAACATGATATATTGGCCCCAAAGGGGCTCAGTAATCCCAGAACAATGGAGCAGGCCTGCTTGAGAAAAATGAGTTTAAGCAGCTCAATGAGACATAAGCTGTCTTGCAGTGTAACTAGAGAGGGACGCCAAGCCACTTATGAGACAACCTTTCTTATTGAAACCCTGACATTTGCCAATGGATAAGATCATATTTATGAGGCTTTTCAGCTTACATAAGGTGAGACATGGCAAAGGGCAGGGACATCCAAGCTTTAGAGCCAAAAGCTTTTCCAAATTATCTAGATTTAACCGACTACTGTGTAGAGTTATTGCTACTTTGCTGACAAAAGACCTTGGTCACTGAGAACCACTTTCCTCATCATATTTACGGCACTGAAAAACCTCTCGTCCAGTGACCTTTTCTTCAAAGACACTTCTATTTGGTGACACTTGACAAGTTTTTCGTTTCAAAAAATCAAGATCACATATGCTCAAGAAACAGTAATAGAGATGGACATACATAAATTTGAACCAGGTCAAAGTCACCTTTTATTACCCTTAGACCAGCCCTGACAATAATCATCAACAGGAACAACCTCCACTGACATGCCACAAAGCAACAACCATTTGCCTTTTAAACGTATTATTCCCTCATTGCACACGTATAAACCCCATTAATGTTAAAATGAGGTAACTTGTGTGCACAGATCGGAGGATTAAAAAAAAGGAGGGAAATGGCCCCAATTTTACCATGTCCTGCTGAGCATCCTTGAGTTATCAATGCTTTACAAACAACTACCTCCAACAACCTCTACAGTTTGTGACATGAGACAAGCAAAAAAGGCCGTGAGATATTTAACTTTTGATTTTTGCAAAGCCTGAAGAGGTAGTTTCTGTAAACATTTGGGATGAGCATTAGGACTGACTATCCCAGATCTAACCGCAGGGAGGGAGTGGGGGGAAGTCAGAGAAATATAAAGACATCTATCTCAATGTGTCCATTTTGTCTGTCTTGAACAAATAATAAATGCTTATGGTATACAAATGGTCTTTATAAAAAAGCAGGCTGCTTAAAATAATCAAGGGCAGGGAACTTAAGGCACATGAAATCTAAACTGTTTAATAGGCAGTAATAGCTGAATCAGTATGCAACAAGATATCCCAATGCGTTAAAAAGTGACAATTCTTGGTTGTACAAGTGACAGCTTAAAAGATGCCTTAATCAAGAACGAAAAATTATTTACTGAACTTCTCAAATGTCAAATTAAGCTTCTTAAACATTCATTAACTGCCAAGAAAATTCTTATTAATTTTAAAGCACAATGAACGCACTCACACAGATGGCTTTACTTGATGCAAACTTCATTTCTTGCAAACCTATGTTTCCCTTCCTCTGATGAAGTGGTATTACCACAGATCCTCACATCTTTTTTATCAGATAGATTTATGACACAGGAGAGATCCTATCCCTCTGCTCTGACCAAAATACTAACCCGAGTATCACATTACCAGAGCCATAAAGTCACCTTAACTTCCAGTATGTTTTACCACGCTTCACATTACACCTGTTTGAGATAGCAACACAGCAACATCTCACATTAAATAAATGCTCGCTGACTCATCTCCCTCCCTACTCTGCTGGTGGACACAAACCACATAATGCCCCAAACATACCATACACACACCAAGCTGCCTGCCAGAAGTTAAAAAGCAGCATATCGCATAAATGCTGGCTGCTTCCTTCCTCTTGTGGTTTCCAGCTACAACTTTGTTTGTTGCTCTTGATGAGCTAGTACCTTGCTTGAGACTCTGCTTAATAGACTCAGCCTTTATGTCCCAAAAGGGAACATCTCACCTTTTTTTTCTTTTTTTTCCTCCAAATACAGAATTCTCCAGGCTTTCTCTATGCCAAAACGACCATGGAAAGCCACCCCGATGCCAAATGACTGAAGGATATATGCAGCCAAGACTCGTTTCTGTCACTAGGAGTAGGAATCTACAACTTGGTCTCCACTCATACACAGAATTTTGCTATCTTTTGTGTCAGTGAAGGCATAGCCTAAAGAATCCTCTTACCCACACCTGCACAGTCAGTAAAACTGCCCTTGTGGACAGCAGTGACAATGTCTGAGAAAAATTAGGCTCAACTAGCAACAAGCATCTTGTGAACCTCACAAGCGCTCACTTTCAGACACGTTAAGGGTGTTTAAAAAACAATGTCACTGTCCAAAAGTGCTCTCAGTGCACTCCTTCACAGTCACAGCAGCCACTGCGAGAATAACTCTGCACACTGGGGAACACATCCAAGTCTTCACTGCAACTGTGCCCACATTGCCAGCTGCTCCAGTTGTGCATAGCAAACACAATGCTACTGCTGCAACAGGCGAGTGCCCTTCTGTCTTTGTCTCCCAGATGTTTTCCCACACAACTGTAACAAGATCCAGACAAGAGCACGTAAAATCAGTACTGGAAGGAGAAAGACTGCACATACCACCCCAGAAAGATCGGGTCTTAAGTGTGGATGCACACTTGTCAGGAAAAAAACTTTCAGGAGGTAGCAAAGACCTTACCACCTCAAGAACCTGAGCTTCATTTCTCCAGTGGCTCTCAATAATGAGCAAAATCTTTCCCACAAATAACCTAAATCCACAAATAACCAGAGTACAATCAACATCCCCAGCAAAGGCTGCAGCGCAGCACAACTTCCTTCACCCGATGTGAAGTTCATTCACCAGACAAAAAACACAGCAAATCACCAAAGGTAAAGAGAAGAAGAGGGGACAGGGAGACTAATGAATTTCTGATGACAGGAAAGCAGGCAGAAATTATAGATGCTACTCATGAGGAAGGCAGAGGTACCGAAAAACCTGCAGCAACAAGGGTGGGGATCGTATTATCACTGGACTCATTCTGTCTTATCAGCATAAGCCAATGATTTTGGAAGGAAATTGGACTTTTGGTAGCATACTTGTGACAATATTTGAACCAGAACAATTACTCAGCTGAAGGGAACACCAGGATCTCAGTGACTAAAAGAAGCTTATCTTTGATGTTGTCTTGGCAGAGGATATTAAGATAAGCTGCCTCTGAAGGGAATCACTTTTGGAGCTGCTGCCACTCACACAGTACTGCTGCTGGTACTTGTACGGTACAGCCTTAAGCTACTGTGCACCCTAGAATGTATCTACTGCATACTACAGTTGTCATGTAACTTTACAAACCTCATTCAATTTACAGCAAATTAAGAAAAAAGTAATTTTTGTCCTTAAATATTAAGTTTCTGGAGTTCTTACATTCTCTCAGTTTCAAATATACTATTTCCATTTGGAGATTTTCCGCTGATAGAGTGCTAATGTCACCCACCAATGTGAGACACTGAACTTTTGGGAGACAAGCTAGAAGAGTTTCTTAACCTAGAAGTAAAACCTTTTTTTAGTATTTCATCCATTCTTAGGGTAAAACTAAAAGACACATACTAGATTCCAAGACTTTTTAACTGTTTTCATAAAAGATTCCCAATTTGGGATAAGTGGAGAAACTCTTATCCAGAATATTGACCCTGGGGGAGAGAGGACTGCCACCTGCTAACACTTTTACTATTTTCTGACTTAGCAACCAGTTTCCACTCGCAAGACAAAGGAATTCCTCATTTCTTAACCTTGCAAATCGTGGCATACCTGAGGCAAGGCATACCACAATTTAGCCTCTTTTCATTTTCAACGCTTCCACAGAAGTCTCATTATTGTAGCAGCCATTGGACTTCCACGTTGCCAACTTTCATAAACATATGGTCAGCTTTTATTTTTCATTACGTAATGATACAAGGCCTTCCTGTTAACACTGGTAAACACGTTAGCTTGATAAGAGATTTATAAACAAGATTAAGCCTTCCTCAGATCTTTTGCTCCAAGGCAAGCCATCATACTGCCATGTCTGTTTTATTCTGGTGCCC
>KZ505743.1:1115150-1151632 GCA_002844005.1 Limosa lapponica baueri
AAAAAAAAAAATTAATCTCTTATGATTTTCGCAAATAATAAAAACTAGGAAATTTTGAGCAGCCTAAGTATATGCCATCCTGAAATATCTTTGTGCCAAAAGCTGTAACTGTCACATTAGCAAGACATAAAATAAAAGGTATGAGTATTGTTTCTAGAATCAGGATTTTTGTTCTTTGTAACTCGCAGCCACCAGAAGGTAACATGAATCCAAGAAAAGCCCTCAAACAGGTCTAATTCTCCACCCAATGCAGGGCATTGTGTGGTACCGTTTGGAGGCAGATACAGATACCACACAGTGTAAGTGGAACACATCTACATTGCCTTCCAGAGCATGTAACCACATTAAGTAAAGAGGGCTAATGCGTGAGCTTCCTGTCTCTGTAAACATCAAGAATGAAGTTTATATCAATTCAACACACATTTTATATGAATTCTGTCCTTTTGCAAAACAAGAGTCACGGACCACATAACATTCAGAAGGATGCAAAGCAGCAGGCAATTTCAGAACCATACTGAGCAGTGTTATTTAGCAAAAAAGGAGCCTGTTGGGTTCTGCAAATGAAATTACTCCAAGGCTCACTTGCATGGCAAATATAGAATTCTGTGTACAAACAGTGTACACTGAGCATCATGAAACTGCAAAAGAAAGCTTCTTTGAGCCATCTTCGTATCTGCTGTGACCTTGTACAACTTCACTGCAATGAGCACTACATATTGCATTTGTGCGAGGATCTGTTATGGCTAAAGAAGTCTTAGGTAAAATGAAATCTGCTGTATACAGGGACTATCATAGTGGATGTCATGGCTGGGATACAGAGATTAGGCACAGGCAAGAAGCAAACTGATGTCACCAGCCCACACCCAGAACAAAGTATTTTTTAATGGTACTATATTTTAAATAATGTAAATACTGCTTCTAGATTAGAGAATCAGTTTCCATTAGGTGCCTTACTACTCCTCTGTCTTCCAGGAGAAATGAAGCAGCAATAGGGAGGGGACTAACTTCTTCAGGACAGTATGAGCTATACGAAACCAGAAAGGCACTTCTGGCCTATGTCAGCTCTCTCATGAAAGCAGAGGCAGAAATTAAGTAGGTCAATGGCCCTTTTGTCTGCCTGTATACTGTTGGTTAAAAAGCACAGCTATGCCAAACATCGTTATTGTGATAACTGGAAATTATTTTAATATCTGGGTCCCCATACAGAAAGAAGAGCAACCAGTTACTTCCAACGAACACACATTCAACTGCAATTGAAGTCTGTCCTGATGCATCTGGGTTTCGTACAACTTCTGCAACACTGAACTACACCATCCACTACAAATAAGCAACGTATGTGACAAGCTGGCCTTGCAAATTCAAGCTTAAGACCAAGAAACAGAGATGATTGGGAGTCAGGCACTGTACAGTGCATATCAGTCATGTCTGCAACTTTTTTTTTTTCAGTTATTTCTCCAGCAACCCTTTTATAGTGAAGAAAAAGGTTAGTTTATGATAAAGCATCTTGTCTGAGATCAAAGGAGATAAACAAGAAATATAAGCACCTCTCAGGACAAGAATTATGCTAAGCAGCTCACTCCTCTTGGCATCTTCAGCTCTTACGTAACTTTTCAGAAGTCCCTATTGCTAGATTAAAGAAAACAGCTTGCATACAGAAAATACGGTGTACAGAAAGGTCAAGTCAATGCCAATGTCTTGCTGAAAGTTACCTGCTACACTCCTGAGAGAGCAAGGATCTGAGCTCCCGTCTCCGGCACCCACCATAGTGCCCTGCACATGAAGTACATTTCACGTTTTGAAGTTGAGAATGAGCCAGTGTTTTAAAACTGTTACACAGCAAAAAGAAGTGGAAGTCCCAGCCTCTAACTTTGAGGAAAGCCTATCCTTGCTGCTGAAACACTGTAACCCAAGTTTATGCTTCTTAAGGACTAGGAAGACCACTTCCTCCAAGGACAACACCCATGAAAAGCATCAGCTGTTTCTGCTGTTAGAGCTGAGGCAAAGCTAGGACAGGTCTACCTGAGAAAGTTGCTCATAACATAAAATGTGGTACTTAATTGGTACAGCACAACCTTTATTCTGCAGTAGAATTTAGACATGTATACCTACATTTTGACCTTTTCCAATAGGATCAGTATATTAATAAAAACAAGAAATTAGAGTTTCCAGTATAGACATGGCAGCGTGCAAACCAATGACAGAATAGAAGAGCTTTAAAAGAAAAGGGCCTTTTGACCATTTTCAGCCACATTTTCACTTTGGCAAGGACATTCATAACAGAATAGCTGAACTGGAGCCTGTGCACTGCTTTTTCTTTCACCATCAATCACTTTGGGAGCACTATTAGACATTAGAATTAAGCAAAGTAGTCTCTTGAAAGCAGCCATTCACACAGTATCTTTGAGAATTTTTTTAGGAAGAAAATTAGAGAAAAACTTAGTTAGCTGCAAACCAAAAATTACAACTTGAGGGAAATTGTCCAAAATTCAGAATCTTTCATGAGGTGTGCTGGTATTGGGCTGACCAGGCAGGAAGAAGTGTTCATTATTTCCAATAATATTTTTTTATTTAATCATTCAGAACTGATTTTCTTCTGAGACACCCTCCATTCAAACTTGTAAGGCATCCTTTGCCTTTATAATTCTAAAATGTATAAACATACATACTGTTAAAAATTAAACAACGAGAAAATGCATAATTTTAACGTATTCTTTTAGTGCCTACTTACATAAAGCAATACACAGTACTATATAACACATTTAGGGATAAAGATACCATTAAATTATATACTTCACAACCAACTGTGCTCCATTAAAACCAGTTACATTCTCTCCTGAATCATAAGTGCCTTCAAACATTTAATGTCAACAGCAACGTAAAACCAAAATTTGTAATTTTACATCTTCTGTGTTGCCTCCTGCACACAAGCAACCCATTTCTAAAGGTTTGTCCAGACACAGCTTTAGTGTCAGTGTGGCAGTTCAGACATAGGAAAACTAACACATTCACTAAAACAGATTCTCTTACCTCTGGTATTTAGAAGTGCTAAATCAGTAGCTCAGATGAGCATATTGCCTTTTAAAGTAGGGCTACTTAGACTGATATAGATAATTCTTCTTAGTCGTGTAGCTATTTGATTCTTCTTCAAAGGTCAATCCCTATAGTTCAGAACTTTTCAATGAAATTTCAATAATACAGTCCCCTAACATAAATTGACCCACTGTAACAAAATTAGGTATCTCAGATTACTTCCAGTTTTTCAAGATGACACTTTAAGGCCATTTGCTTTTTATTACAGTATTTGATCACCAAAAGACAACACCACTACTATTTTTGAGCCTTTCTGCAAATCCATTAATATATTCTTAAATTCTAGTCCCTTGTTACTGAGTTTATTTGTGGGGACAGAGTGGCAATAAGGTGGTTTATTCCATTCTGGATGCTTTGGTTCCTTTTCAGATGTCAAACAAATTCATGAGTATTCCCACTACTAGAATGAAGGTAATAATCCTGCCATTAGTTTTTCAAACAGAAACCTCTATTAATAGCAAACTAGACTTTTTCTTTAACAATTCCAGTCCTGAATATTTTTTACATTTTACTGCTCCTATTTTCTCAGAGGCTAGCTTTAAGAACTGGTGCAGTAACAGAACTTCAAGTATACCAAAGAGTAATCTCTTTTCTTTTTCTTTTCTAAAGAAAATGAAATTTTTTTTGGAAGAAATACATAAGTGTCTGACCTAGTACAGAATCATTAGAAAAATCTCATATTTTTAATTTTGTTACTCTGAGGCTTTTTTCAGCATTCTAATTCTCACAACAGTAAAAGTCAGACAGTAATTAGTTTTATAATAAGGCAAGCTATCAAAAATGGAAAGCTCTAATTAGTATTTCTCCCTTACCAATCAAAAAAGCTCAATTCAATAAAAGGGTTACAGCAAAACCTAACAGGACTGCATTCAGGTTTTTTTTAGGATCTACTCAGCACTAAAAAGAATATGGAACTTTTGGTATATTAAGGCATTATAAACCCAACCTTTCCCACCTATTGGGAGCTATGCATGAGACTTTCAAAGGTTTGCAACTTAGAGTTCAGCTTGTCTGTTTAGAAAATACCTGGTGATTTGTGTGCTGAAATGCCAGTTTCTGCCCCAGGACAACATAACTGCTAATGGACTCTCTCACAGCCCCCTCTTTGCTGTGCCCTGCTCCAAAATGTTATGTACAACCTTTTGGTGTAAAAAAAATGGGCCGAAGCTTTCACTTGATTTCTCATTTACAATGTCTACACATCTGCTTTCTTCTGTTTTGTTTAAAGGCTAGAAGCTTATGGCCCTTACTGGCCTTGAAACCCCATAGGGTAATTTTAAGAGACATTGTCTATGATAAAAGAGTCTAAAAGTTAACCTAGTTTGACAGCAGTCCCACCTGGAGGGGTTTAATTTATAAAAATGCACAGGAAAGGCCAGATTTTCTATCTGATCCTTGCTACTGCAGACAACAACAGTGAAAAAGAAGGTATCGACACATATGGTGGTAACATAGGAATGTAAACCAACAAGACTCCTGTGCCAGTCTCTAATGAGCCCTTTCTCCTTCACCCTGCAGCAAGGCCTAGCAGGGAAACAAACCAAAAAAAACCAACCCAAAACCAAACATAAAAAGAAAGTTAGCTCATTTGTAGAGTGGTTTGTTGGTTTTTTTTTTACAAGATTTTACAAGATCTCTGTAATGGTGGGTGGTCAACATAAAATGGGTCTGAAAGTCTGCGTCCAGTCAGTTTCTAGTGTGACTCACTATTGCTATTGATACTAATAGAGAACCTCCTTAGGTGTCTCAGAAGACAGAGGCCAGTGAGAAAAATTAATGGACATGGAAGATAAACAGCTGTCCAAACCATGAGGCATCTTGCTCAGGCATCAAGGGTTAAGCTGGTTGCCAGGTTTGGGGCCAAAAAATTCTTTCAGAGCAGATTGGCAAGGAAGGTTTGGTGGTTCTGCCTGTTGTATAACGGACTTCTATGTTTTTATAATTTTGGGGGAAATGTTGGGTGGCTCCTGGGATATACACAGAGCAGCATTTCTGTTGACTTATCCATACTAAACATTCATCACAGGGCTGCCCGCTACTGCAAAGAACTAAATTGGATGGCTGAGGTTCTTCCTTCAAGATCCCTGCTGGGGGTGGCCCTTCCAGTTTATGCATTAGCCAACTTAATGAGCAGTTCCCAGAAAGCGTGCTCCAAATCTGCCCTGCCTCACCAGTGAGAAGAAAATTAGACAGTCTCTAGAGCCATCAACACAACATAAGCTCAATATTGCTGTTAAAATAAACAACAAAAGCAGAGATTTCTCACTATGACTGCAGCTGCACCATCTCCTTTCTCACCCCAGGGAATCAAACTTCGCACTGCAGATGTTTTCACAATACGTCCTCCTGCCCGGCTGCCTGATACATTAACACCAGACTCAAAACAACACAGGTTTTCCATCTACCTCTTTCTATAGCTGATTGTAATCCTTGGTCTGCAGATTTTAGTCCTTTCTCTCCTGAAATTTGTCATCTTATTTCAGACATTTTTTAACCTCTAGCAACCTACTGTCATTGCCACATACACAATTCCAGAGCCAAACAGTAAAGAGCAGTGCTGAGGACAAATAGCATAATCAATGTGTTACCTAGATCCTACCCTGAACTAGTTTAGGAATTACAAGGAGAAATGCTGTCCCCATACAAGTCGAGAAAATGAATTACGATTAACTGTGACAGAGTCTGATTTTTCAGCCACAGTGACTAAAGCTCCAAGTAAAGCACTTTATACTGAAAGCTCCCACTATGACTACTGCCAGAGGACCCAAATCAATTAGCAAGGTATTTGGAGGAAAATATGAAGACAAAAGTAGATCCACATTTATACACGTGCTCACAGACACCCTCCTTCATCCATTCTCCTTCTCCAATTCATCAATATACCTGACCCACTTTCTAAATCCCTCTTGTTGCAGATGTTGCTGATGCAAAGCCTGTTTCAGCTTATCGAGAAGATACATTAATCAGAAAAATAATGCAGTGCAGCAGTGTCTTCTTCTGTCAGGAGCAGCTGGAATTATTGCTTACTTGGTCACCCCAAGGCATTCATAATTGGGAGGCAGGAGATGTGTGTGCCAAGATAGGCTGTAAAAGACACATTTTATGCCAAAAGCAGGTTGGGAATGTCTTTGTAAGTACAGCAAATGGTTTCATTTATACCTTAATGAAGGCAATTTTCTTGAATTTCATTTTCGTGGTTTGCATAGAAGCATTTGATCTGGTGCAATAAAGATTCAAGTAACATACATTTACGATGGTGCGGTACCAAAACCTGTTACTTCTGTCTGCAACAAATTCATGATTCCATCATAAAGAAAAAAAATCTCCACAACAACTCTCGTTTCTGAGCATTCAGATATGAATCTGAGGATTAACTTCACAATGAAGTTACATTAGTTTAACCAAAACATGATTTTCAATTAATGTAATTTAAAATTTAAGTTAATTTAAACATGAAGTGCGTTAGCTTAAACCCTCTCACCGAGTTTAAACCAAAATCACCTTATCTCCCAATGCATCTGATAGCTTGCAATACCAAAGAATGTGGGCTTTCACTAAGATGCCAGACTGTGAATGGGAGTGCTGGAGGCATGGTTACACATTTCTCTCTGGCAGGTCTCTTACAGGAATCGTAACTACTGGCAGAGGGAGGGTAGCAAACAGCAAAGAGTCTAGACGAGATTAAACGAGTGCAGCTGTTTTCTTAGCAACTGACTTAGCCCTAACTGCAAACACACAGTTCCAGCAGCTTCACCAAATAGGTGATCAGTTGTTTTCACTTGTCACATTCCTTTGCTTGGCCACAGTCTCAGTAGAGCTACCTGTGATGAGAGGAAATTAGTACTCTAGCTCCAGATGAAGAAGGCTTGTGGGCAAGGCTGCCTCTCTCTACTCCTGCTATACTGCATCCAGCTCAGGTTCCCCACCAGGACTATGCTCTGCAGTTTCTCAGTGGGGCACCTCGCTGTCCTCTTCCTCCTTCAGGGGCAGGCTGAATAGACCAATTTGCCAGTCTCTGAGCAAGCCTGCCAGGAGCCTCCCCCTTGTCAGAAGGAATTATCACTTCCTTCCTTTTATTACAGTTAAAGTGGACCGCAGGTAGAATTTTCAGTAACATTGTCTTATGTGTATGTGACTTTGAGATCTTTGACCCTACCTGTCTACATACCCTACAGCTAATAGTTATCTCTTGATATAGTTGAGGTACATGCTGTTGCTGCAGAGGGAAAAATCAGTAAGAAATCTAGTTGGCATGTGGCAGCTTACCCTTATTCCGTACATAGGAATATGGAACATTCACCTATGTACTGAAGCTCAGATCTGGGTTCAATTTAATAATCAGAGCTAGTTTTTATCAAGCTATTCTTTGCATGCATGTGATATACATACACACAGACATTTAAGCACGTGTGTATATATATATATATATATATACACTTTGAGAAAGTTCAGAATATAGTGTTAAGACTGATAAGGACTAGAAAATACTTGGAATAGCAGATCCTTCCCTCCGTTCTGCCAGCACCTCTGTTGACAGAGAAGAGGCTAGTGTTTTCTTTTCCACCAGGCTTCCTTGTGCATGGAGCATGAAGTATGACCCCCACCTAACTCAGTAAGCATCACATCATCTTGCTGCTAACTACTTGCTACAGTTTGTTACCTATTACTAAAGTGTACAGACTCTGTGTATGGATGGAGAATGGAGAAGGGACCTTTCTCGTCTGGCTGAGGAGGTGCAGGTGAAAACCAGAGTGGATTGCAGGACTATCCCCATGCATTTGACTACATTTTGGCCATTCCTGTGAACGGCTCAGTTGGGAACTGGAAGTGTTACAAAAGTCTTCAATATGGCACATCGTAGATCATTGACTCTCAACCTTTTCAGTCTAGGCCTCACTTCAGTGAACTCTTTTGCATCTGATCATAACCAGTGGCTCTTTGGCAGTGTTGCTTGATCGAGGCTAGCATCTCTGCACCATCTGCACGTGTGAGAGCAGGTCAGTGGTACCCCTGAGGTCTATGTGTTGAGTTACATTACATAATACAGAGGGTCCTCCATGACCTCAAGTGCCTCTGTACAGCATTCAGAGAAGTCCCTCTGCAAAGATCAAGTTGCAGGATTGGAGCTAATCACACGCAAAGCTGCACCATAATAAACTCTTTCCTCATGCCTCTTCCTGGTTAAATAAAACTTACTTCCGAATGATCAAATACTACTAAAAAAAACCCCCACATATATCAAAGATATTATCAACTTTGTTGTTTGTCAGAAAACATTTTAACTGGAATTTTCCAGCAAAAAATATGACTTGGAATTCCCAGATACCTTTATATTTTAGCCTGAGTGGATGATCATTATTCTTCTAAAAGCAAAGAATAAATTAAGATAACAGTCACGAAACAGAGGAAAAGAACACTGATCCATTTTGACACTTATGACTTCCAGATCAGAGACCTAAGAAAACAGTACTGTCCTGTCAAGATATAAAAAAATGAACTGGGTGAAAATCACCTAGGGAATGCTAATTAGGCCTATGCTTCTCTGTCCATCCCTGACATGCCATGTGTTGAACTTCTGCTTCTTTCCTCTGCAAGGGAAAGAGTGAAATTTCTGACATTTGTTGCTGGGCTGCACTGACCATTAAACAAATAGATGAGGTTACAGGAGATATATTTGTTAGGTCATCTTATAACTGAGCTGGAAAACATGCATTTTTAGGAATGAAAAGGAAGTCCTGTACTGAAGCGCAGGAGTATGGCTACATGGACAGAATTGTACAGGACAGAGCACCTCAAGGCAAAAGCCTGAAAGAACTTGGCTGAAAGCAGCAATGTGAAAATGTAGAGTTTCCATGGGAATAAACTATTTTGGTCCAAAAAGAAGCTACCTGGGATTCAAACTGGGGCAACACTTCTAAGGCAAAGGCACCATATGGTCATCATTTTTTTCCCTTGAGGGAGCAAAGGTTTTCCAATCTTATCCCACTTACACATTCATAGTCACAGAATAAGAAACCAAATAAAAGCCAATGGAGTAAGTGGAGTAAGAATTCACACCTTTTCTTCATGAAGTTTCTTTACTCTTGCTGGAAATGGTTAGCCATTAATAGCAAAGGTTCTTTTCCTTGCTGGTCAGCCTTACTGCTAATTGTCATCATTCTGACCCTGCCATCATAGTGATCATCGTTAAAATGTATAATACTGGAACTTAAAATGACCAAGAAGTTCAATCTTAACGATATACTGTAACCAAAGCAGGGCCAGGTACCGACTTGCATTCTGGTCTGTGATCATCAATACCATTTAAGTGTTAGCATGTTCCCAGCCCAGTTCTTATGCCAACTGCTAGTCTCCCACATCCTACCTGGGTTCAGTTTTTGGGATGGAACAGATTGGTATATCCTTATTAAGCTATTTGGGCTCAGTCATCATGTTTGAAGAGAGAGAGGGAATTCAGCCATGTGAACATGAGCTAGGCTACACTACCTGGCCTAAGGGCAGAGAATGCTCACAGGCCTGTTTTATCCAGCATTAGAGACACTGCCCCTACATGATCTTTACAGTATTTTGTAGCAAAGGCTCATCTTAAGGCCGGATTGCCACACTAATTGTCACCTGGAAAGCCCTCTAGATGGTTTTGTGTTGAATCCATTGGTAGTCAGAGGGAGAAGCCGACCTTGGATGCGTCTTAGGCTTCACAATACGTTCACAGGTGTACTTATCTACCAGAAGAAGGGCTCTGATCTTGCTCTGAGCCCAGTGAGTCTCCTCACTGAGACTGAAGCAATTTTAATAATTGAAACTTGGTCAAGAGAAGTTATTTTTAAAAAGTTCTCTGAAAGAGAATAGGTATATATTTAGGTGTGATAGAACTAGAACTTTTTTCAACAACAGAAGTCATCTGACACTGCTCAAGAAATCTGTAAAAGTTGTACTGAAAGATTTCAGATCACCATTTAGATGATCAAATTAATTTATTTTCAAGAGAAAGGGAAACAAAAATTAACTGTTGTATTTTGAAGTCATTCATGATGTCATGTGAACTTTTTCCACAATGTTTAAGCTAACAGGGACATTCTCAGCTCCAGCAATCTATGCCCCAGTGCCATGGGTGTGAATATTTAGGGTTTTTTAGACAGTATCTAACTCTTTTGTTTTGATTCCTTTTGAGGAAATATTCTCCATGTTTTATGTTTTCATAATGTTACAACTGCATCAGGGATCTGCAAGACCTTTTGAATTGGTTTAACATCAGAAGGTAAATGAAATGCTGTGAAGTGGGCAAAGTGTGAAGTTCTATGAGATATAAAATCAAGGCCAAGTGAAAAGCAAAGGTGCTAAGATCGGTACTTGGAAAAGGGGAGAAAAAAAAAGAAAATCAAGAGCAAGATTTCTCAGAAATCCCATTTCCTGTAGTATCAGTGACCTACGCAGATCACAATCAGGTTAGAGTCCCTACAAAGCCAGAGAGCAAGGGATGGGCCTGATGTCCCAGATAGCCAAGATGAAGACAGATCTCAGGAAAGAAGAACGTACCACTCCAAAGGCTAAAGGCCATAGGAAGCAGGCAGAGGGCCAAGTTCAGGTCTCTCAGCCAAAACAATCCAAAAGAGCAAATTCCAAGTCCCAGAATATCAGACAAGGATCCCTAAAGAGAGATACCATTTAGGAGCACATAAGGACATAGTATCCATTGGGTATGTGCACACAGATGGAGAGGCCAAGACTGTGAAGCTCAGAATCAAATTCCCAGAATTCACTGTTTAGGGTATCAATGCTCAGGCGTAACGGGAAAGAGACACGGTCATGAATCAAAGAGCCTGGATTTAATTTCTGGCAGTGAACTGAAGGAACTCAGGGTCTCATTGCTACAGCCTCTGGACCTGAAAAAATAAATCAATTTTTTTGGAAAGTTCGTATGTCAGACAAGTGTGTACAAGATCAATTTGCAAGAGGGAAATAAATACTATTTTCTACAGCACAGATAGTCAACAAGGATATGCACAGGGGACACTGGTAATATTCTCAAATTCTGTGATTTCTGCAGCCAAAGTGCCTGTTTTCTGTGCGTTGTGCCTTCAGACTTCTTAGCATAGCAAACATTTTGTATCAGAGACACTTCTGGCTATTAAGAAATATATTCTCATAGCTTTCACTGAAGGTTTGTTTTTGTTTGGGTTTTTTGTAGTCTTTGCAAGCTGCTTCTTTCCCGGTATTCTGTGTGTGATAGTGGACTGGATCTGGTAAGCCTGTGACAGGGAGGTATCTTGGTAAAGGGCTCCTGATGAAGTTCTGAAAGTCTCTTTGAATACTGGATCTCATGAGAGGGCATGTCTGTGCTTCATGGTAGCACCATGGCCTTGCCCCTTCACCAACCTACACAGCAGGTGCCACTATGGCCAGATTACAGATCACATTGCTCAGGCACATCCTCCATCATCAGATTCCACAAAGCAGGAGTAAGGGCAGGGTGTTATATAGTGGATGGCTAAGGCAAAGAACAGGCAGGCGAGGAAAATGAGTTGTGATGCCATGGCAGGAGCCTTTTGAGCAATCATTTTGGCAGGTCTATGATTTCCTTAATCTAAAATAAAAGATACACATTATCCTTTTAGGAGGAAAAGAGCTTGGGGTGCTTAATCCTAATGACAATCATCCTAATAACATCCTAAAAATAATCCTGATAACAACCCACAATAACTGAAATGTCAAAGAAGGATTGCTAATAGGTTTAGCTAAGGAAATTCACTTACAGTTTCAATTAATGATGTCCAAGTGCCTTAAACACAGTTCTTCGGGCTCTCTTGAGCATGTCTCAGAAGGCGTTCACTGGGCTTCCCCCCCCAGCCTGCAGGGAAGGAATTGGTGATAGTCACCATAGAGCCAAATGTGCAGACACCAGCATAATGAGTCAGCCTGAGCTGCCTATACTTGATTATAGCCCTCATGTATTTGCAGCGATGAACTCTGTCAGGGCTAGCTCTTAGTTTCTCAGACCACTTGCCAAGCAGGAGACACTCACAATGAAGCCTACAAAGAGAGAAAAACAGGACAAGAGGCTTCCTTGGTGGAAAACGTCTGATCAGATTTCTCCTGTATCAAAAGCGTTATACAAACAGATCTTTCCGTATTCATCTTGTCAATAATTTACAATAAAATTAGCATATCCTTAAAATCTCCTACACACAGATGGATTAGAAAACTTCCATGAAGCATTACACAATCAAGAGAGCAAGTGGATGTTAGATGCAAGAGATCAGGGATCAAGAGCAGGAGCTGCAGCCAGTACAGACAGAAGGGTCTAAAAACCGACTCGCAGTGACACTGACTGAAGCTTCAGCTGGCAGCAGAGAGCAGCAGCAGGAAGCCACCACTGAACGGAACTTGCTTTCTGATGTTCAACTAAGAAAGGAGGCAACTGACAGGACTGAAATGGGCTCTGTCACAGTTAAGGGACCAACTTTATTCCCTCACTGGTGCTATAAATATTCCCTTGGTTTAACTGGTTTCCAACAGTAAATGCACTAACACGTCAGGAGAGAGAAACTGTCTTTTTTAGCAGGATTTCAAAATTTCAGTCTCAATGACTTGCTTTTAGGGGGGCATGTAAGTGCCAATCCAGATTGGAAAATTTTGTTTTTAAATGGCCTCCTTTGAAGTCCCACGCACGTAGGTAGCACATCTTGACAACCAGAAGAGAATTATGGTATTTACCGATGTCCAAAAATGCGCTGTTGCCTAGAAATATGTATACTAACATTTTTGCTTTATAGTGTATTGATAGAATGTGAAAAATATTACCAAGTGCTCAGCTAGCCTTATGCACTGTGAAATTCACTGCACGCTGTTCTGCTTTCTTGTGCATAGTAGGCTAACAGCTCCCCATGCAAAGCACAGAAATGTTCTGTACTGCGTGTGACATTCTCACCTACCTTGTACATTTGAACATACATTGTACTGAGCCTGCTACAACTATCCAAGATTATAGTAAAGGTCATGTAGATTTCTACAGTGACAAATTCAAAAATAAAACCGTTGTAAGAACTGTATGAAGAAAAAGAAGTCAGATGTGAGACTTTCCAGCCTGCAATGGAATGGCACATCCAATCTCCAAAGCAGTGTGCATAAGCTGGAGCTGTCTGAGGACACTGGATTTTCAACAACTTCACTATATCATCAAAACTTGCATATGAAAGTATCCCATAAAAAAACACGCCTCAATGCAATCCAACATGTTACAATCTGGAGTCCTACTAATTAAGCCTTGCAGGTGAAAAAAAAATCCCCTGCAGAAATCATTCAGATTTTCTAAACTTTTCTCTAACTAGTTTTCTTTGTGCAACTTGTACAGCTGGCACAAACATACATTACTGTGGTTTTCTTGGCATGAGGTTGCAGTGGCAGAAGGCCATGTTGTTCAAGTGATAAAGCTACTAAGTACCAGATGCACAAAAAGGCTAGGACAGCTACATTTCACTTGACTCTCTATTTACCACCCAGCCCTGAAGCTGAGATACATAAAACTGCTGGCTGCCTCCTTCCCCAGCTGGCACGTAAAACCTGAAGTCCCTCAAGAGACTCAAGTGGAAATGTGAGTTTTCCCCAAGTATCTAGAGTACTTCTGGCCATGCACACAGATACTTAACATCACTTGGGAACCAAGTGCAAAGCCCTGCTGGGCAGGTGGTGTTCCAGTTGATGGGGTGACCCAGGTGGTGGTCTATCAGCATGTCTAAAGAGTGTTACTCCTGCCTTTTGAAGCACAGCTACTACTGCTCCCCCTTTTGTACCACAATCTAGCAGTAAATTCAGCAAATGAAGTGACAGAAAATACACATTCAAAGCCATCTTCTGCCTGATGGGACTCAAACTGGTCTCTCCAGAAAACTTTTCATACCACAAGTGTCTGTATATCTTAAGGGGCAGGAGTCCTTACCATCTCTCTGGCTAAGCCTGCTTCACTTTGCATAAAATATTAAAAGCTCATTGGGTGAAGGAAGGTAACCTGACTCTGTCACCTAGTGGTCAGGGTTCTCCCCAGGGAGTTCTCACTCATAGGTCTAGAGAAGTGACTACAAATTTCTTTCACTACAAAGTGAAATCAGCGTTGGTGAAGGGATGGTGTCCCCAGACTCTTCAGGGGGGCAATCACTGAATACAAAGCATACTCCCCAAATCTTGGTTTTACAAAAAACAGAATAAGGGGGTGTAAAAGAAGTACTGTCCCTTATCCTCAGATCAGGGCAGTTTCATCAAGAAAAATGGGTTAAATCCCATCCATCAGAGCAGAACTAAGTGCCCCAATGTCTCTGTGTGCTGGTCCTAGCCTCTGAGCTGTTGTGATGCTGCATCATTCTTTAAACAAAAACGGCCAACAGAAATCCAGGCTTAAGAAAAATGCATACTGCAAGCCAAAGGGTGGCTGAAACATAACAAATCTCACACTCTTACAGAATACTGATCTGGATTCTAGCACTTGTACCCAGGGGCACTGGGAGCCTCTGAGTTTGGTTAGTTTGCCATCCAGCAACCATTTTACACGTGAAAAGGACACCTGGAGAGTCACTGTACTGTACTGTTTAGACAACCATCTTCTGCTTGTTTTCTTTCACAGAGAGAAATCTCTGAGTCATCAGCATCATTACTGACTCCTTTTTGCTTACCTAGCCTCATTAAAAGATTAGACTGATCAGCAAGGGGCAGCAATTTAACCAGTGCATACTTCACAAATAAAGCTTCACTAATTTCTTCCATCTCCTCTGATATTTTTACCACCTGAAGAAACACTGTGGCCTGATTTTTCCTACATAGGACTTCTGTTGTTGAAGAGGCAGTATTTATTATTTGCTGTCTCTAATACAAAATGTGTACATGTTTTAATCCTTCCCATCAGCATAATGTCTCTATCTATAGTAAGTCTAAGATGCTTATCATTCTATTGGCTAAGTAACTGCTAAGTAACTGCCCCGTACATGGCAGAGAACATTAAAAGCTCCTTAAATCCCATTACAGCCAGAGGAAGATGAGTCACTGAGTGGCAATTAAAATAACCATGGCACTGAAGTTGTTTTCAGTAACTATTGCACAAAGCCTGTGGAAAAAGTCAGGATGAGTGACACCAAGAAAGAGTCTATTGGCAAAATCTGTCTCTTTTCAAAATAAGGTAATAACAGTGGCTGAGATTAATGATCTAGAGATCACATAGCGTATATGTGCTTATACAGAAATAAGCTGCAAACTTCTCTGAAACGCAATGAAAGCCACTTTGAAAAGCTGTCATATAGTACAGAGCAATGTTAGGGGACACAAGAGTCTACTCTTCTCATGCAGCTGAAGGATAGATTTGGTCAGGGAACATAAAAGGTGAAGCCTGTTCTACCTCAACAATAAAGCTAATATAACGGCTACAGGCAATGCCAACCCTTCCTTCAGTAGAGAATTTAGCCTAGTTCTCTTTCCTAGCCTGCTAGGGCACCACTTAGTGCTGTCCTGGAAGGGGGAGTACCACCTATTGCCCTGAAAAGCACTTCATTTCAGGAGAAAATTATTCTAGTTTGCTATTTGAGCAGGCACCCTGCCTGGCCTGCCAGTCTACCTATAAGCAGCTAGTAAGTCTGATGTGATACCAGTGTTTTATAGTCGAGGATTTTATAGTCGAGGACAGCAGCAGAGAATTCTTTATCTATGGGTTTCACTAAGCTGATACTTGCATCTCTCAAGTGAATGCTGAAGTCCCTATTCCTCTCATCTCAATGGGATCTCTGCCAGAGAGGTATCAAAGCATAAGGATGCAGTTCTCAGGATTTCTGCTCTTCTAAACAGCATCTTAAAATCCTACAGCTATTGTTAAAGAAAAACTAATGAATAAGATTTGGCACAAAGTAAGAGGGCAGGCTTTATATCTTGTGCTTATTGCATTTCATTTAGTGAACTTCCTTGCATGGGATTTAAGATGCCGCTTTCTACAGCAGCAGCAAATATTTTGATTTCTAATAAAAAAAAATCATGTTGATTATTCAGGCCAATGGATCCACAGCAACCGTGACATTACTTGTGACAAGTGATGGGAACACTGGATATTTTTCGCTAGAGATAGTAAATAGGGAGACAGCTGAAAAATGGAGCAACCACTGGAAGTGATTAATGAGAAACTAAATGATTTACAAGTACCATGTCCTCATTTGACTGGGAATTAGATAAATTAACCAAAAAAAATCAATGCTCTAATGAAGCCGAAGAACAACTCCACAAACATCACAAATGGACTTGGAGATGACGGGAGGAAAAGAGAGGAGGGAGAAAGAAAGTGAAGAAAGCAATGACAGCCTACATTTAGAATGTGCTTAGCAACCCAATGGAAATGGTAACAATTCAAGCAGAAGCCCTTAATGTTGTTTCCTAAGGGTGACAGGCAGGGAAGGAGAAGCTGCTATATAGTAATCTTCATCAAAGATAGTTGATACAACTGTTAAAAAGAGTATTTATGTGGGAGAGTCTTATAAGGCAATAGGGACATGTTACCCAAAACGTAGGCAGAAGTTTAATTTTAAACACAATAGTCTTGCTGGACAGAGGAGATCTATAAATGCTGGGCCTAAAGGCTGGCTAGGGGGAAAATCAGTCTATATCAAGTAACGGGCTTTTGTGGATCTTCCAGGATATATCCTCCAACAACAAAAAAAATATGCAAAAGCCATGCAATTTTTCTACTTCAGCAAACTTTCACAGCCACAAGATGAAAAGTATTGATTCTGCACCAAAGATAAGGTTCCATATGAAAAGGAATACTTTTTGGGAACCTGCAAAAAGTTTCTGCATAGCAGGATGTTAACAAAGGAAACAGCACAGGGGCTTTTCAATAATTATCATGACCAGATCCATGCAGGCACTGAATTCTATGTCATTCTTGCCATAGCCAGAAAAGGGGCTACAGCTGCAGCAGAGGATGGCCACCCATTTACATATTAATGGTTCTCCCACCAGCCTGTTGTTTTAATGACAGAATTTTCACTGAACCTGGACTTGAGGGCTAGTCAGTACTTGGTTTATCTTAATTATTTTAACAGGCCCACTTCTTGGTTTGTTTACTATGTCCAGGTTCCTGGAAAACTGGAGAATGATTCACAAAAGATTTTTACAGGCCAGGTCCATTACCCCTACAATTCATTAAGGTGATTCAGCTATATCTTGTTAATTAAAAGTCTATAAGATTTTACATCAGTTTTACCTTTGGTGGGACCTTGCAGCTGAAGTAGCTATGTCTGCATAATATACTCTATTTAAACTAGTGTTTAACCTGCTTAAATCTCCTTGCTCTAGCACTTAATAGTGCATGTTATAATCAATATGTACGTTACTAAAAGCATATTCTTCTGAAGCTCTTCCCAGTCATAAATAAAAAGCAAAAATATCCAATTTTTCTGGTTCAGCCACCAAACCAAGAAATGAAAAAAAAATATTTTGACTCAACACTAAACATTTTGCTTTCAATTTGAAAATTATCTTTAATATAGAGCATATTCAAATTTTCATTTGACAAGCGCAGGACAGTGAGAATCACTCTGGATGGTTTTGGGTCTTGTAAAGGAAGCTACCTGGTCTTCCTTATCTGCTGCCATAAATGCTTCTGTATTACTTGTACAGTAAAAATGTTACAGCAGGAGTCAGCACACAATGTCCTAGAGATGAACAAGGGCTGTTCCAAGATGTGAGAACCACTCTTATGATTTAGGTTCAGCTTAGGTTTAAACCTTCCCCAACTAAATCCCAACCAAGAACCACTGGAATATGGGTTACTAATGGAGAAAAGGAAGCCATCACCCTCTTCTTTATTGTTGCAAGTGGTATCTAAGTTCCTTTCTGAATCAAATCCCTAATGCTGAAATACTCATGTTGGAAAATATCAAAACTATTCGTCAGCATTTCTCTCTCCTTTTTAGTTAGTTTGTTTGTTTCAGCCAGCAAAATTTGCTGAATTAATCTTAAATTCAAGACTTGTTCTGACCAACCAAATATGACCTATTTGTTATTGAAGGAAGACAGCAAGCAAGCAAGATGCAATTCTGCTCTGGGTGAAGGCATTTTATAGGTACTGTATGTGTAAAAAGGTTAAGGAACATTGCAGGGACCGTGAGATGAGCTGTCCCTTCAGTGTGACATATGGCCAATTTTAACAGCATACTTAGAACTACTGGAGAATGAAATTCATCTCCGTATAGAAAATTGCACTTAAACCTTCAAAACAAGGCTTTAAGTGGGACATAAATGGTTGTCTACACCTTTTTCTGGCTTTTGAATGGAGCTGAAATTCCTCCCAAGACATTAGGATAAATATAAATGCTCTTCTGAAAAACTACAGAAAAGCCACAGTAAGTAGAAAATATTTGTTTTAGTGAAGACTTCGAAACAGAGGGGTGTTGTGAATTCCTCTGAAGCCCACCCATTTGCAGAAGTGCCCTTAGTGTACAGGATACTTTCAGGTAAGTGTATTCATGCTGTGCCTTCTCACTGCTTGGTAGGCACAGCCATGAAAGCTGTGTGGACTTTTTGTACTTACTCCCGATGATTTTCCTTTCTATTCCATTTGAACGCTTTGGTGCAACAGAGCAGAAACATAGTATCCAAAAAATATCATGGGCACATGAAGTAGGGTTACTGTGCTGCTTCAAACAACAGTGGTTCATGAGAGATTCAGAATTTATTTTAATTCAAAAAGGTACACTGACTTTGATGGACATATAACCATAATAAATGCTTTTAGTAGGGCATTATTGAAAGATTCATAGATATTCTAAAAGTGAGATCCATTTCTTCAGCCAATTGGCATGCAAGCACATTATTTTCCAAGAATTTGAATGTGAAAATAATGTTGCCATGGAGCAGCACAAAATAATATTTTTCCAACACGACATCCAAGCACCCATTAAGATCCAGTTTTGCCAGGTGCTGAGTAATCTGACGAGAGCTGAAGTTGTCTCTGTGCTTTGCACAAAGGTTCTCAGTTTATGGCAGCAGGATCAAATAGAAGGGAAAACAATATGAAGATGGTAAGAGAGAAAGGAAAGCATTACCCTTCTGTTCTGCCTTAAAGATATTTGCTATCAACGTTGATAGTGTTGCAATGAAATTAAATCTATTCTACAATGTTGTATTCTCAAAACAAATACATACTGATTTATTTTCTTCATACAAACAGTATCTGCCTATCTAGCAGAATCGGTGTTGTAAAAGGAATAACTTTTGAGGCACAGGGAACTTGTTACATTCTCCCTAGATCTCTCTGAATGTACACAATAATCTGAACTGTCAGTCTCAGTAGGCAGGCAATGAAGGAGCACTAAAGCCACTGCTCCACTGGCAGGGAAATTACTGATCTCTGTGTGCAAGGACAGCAGTGCTTCTTCACTTCTCTCTGAAGAAGGACACCCCACCTGCCAGGACACACCAGGTAGCAAGAAAACTACTCCAGCACAAATCACCACCAAGTGGGCACTTACCGGCAGAGCGCAGAGCACATAAAGAATTTCAGGGACTGCTGAGGGGACAGAATGCCTGCAAGAAAACACAAGTGCATTTGAAAAGGAGGCAGAGGAAGGAAGAGGGGAAAGGACAAGACCATCTACGAGGTCAGAGGAGCAAGAGAAGAGACATTTGTAGTTCCACCTGGAGTACCTTTGAGATTCTTTCTAGCAAATTCAGTGGAAGCAAAATGTTTCCTGGTCTTTTTAAAGATAAATTGGAATAAATTGGAAGCTGTGAGACAAGCCTCAATATAAAATCACTCTGATAAACTAGTAAACTGTAAAAGGAGGAAAATCAGGTTCTGAATGAATGAAAAACTCCAGATGCCATTCCATCAATACACTAAATGAGCCATCCTTATTCTCCTCTGGCCCCAGGATAAGTGGCAGAGATGCTGGCAGTTTCAGAGGAGTTCCAGCCACACATAACATACACCTGTGACTCCTTATCCTGTCGATGACTCAGGGGTAACCTCTGAACTACTGTGTGACACTGCCAGAACATCCCAAATCATTGCAATCACAGGAAACCAATTTTTTAAAACAAAAATGGAGATCAAAAAGAGGAAACCCCGAGGACAAATTATTTGAAGTATTTCAGCACCCCACTGCATTAATTTTATTATGAAGATCATAAACAGTATTTGAGGGAGCAAACAAAGGTGCCAAAGTGTAAAACATTCACTTCACTATTAAATTTTAAAGCTTTAATTTTAAAAATATCTGACCAACTCTAACTGGCACCTTTACCTTCATTATGAGAACAAGAAGCAAGGGGACTTAAGAGACTGAAGTACTCTTTCATTCCTTTAGATCAGCCTTTCGGATAAAGGCAAAGGCATAAATCTTGTAATTTAGAGGGAGTTTGAACTGCCACTGTTTGAGCTAGACAAACTCAATTTGTCTTGTGCGTAAGCAGGGGCTTATAACCTTGGTATGAAAGTTAGGACACACACTCATTAAAGTCTGTCTAGATCTATAATACGGATATTTCTGTACACGTCTGTATCTTTCATTCTCCAGTCACAGGCTTTGAAAACTGGCTTTTATTGGCTTGCCACCTGCCTTCTCATCCATTCAGGAAACCATGCTCTGTGGACTCAATGCCAACTTCACGCAGAGGGATGGCACGTGGTCTACGGACTATTTGAAGCAGAAAAGAAACTCAGATACACAGTCCTTGTACTAATCCTCCAAGCACGCACAACATCTCTCCCTTGTGACTACACTGATACTGAGTGAATACTAAGAAATATTCGATGTAGCTGGAATTCAGTCATGCAGTAGCAGTCATGGCAGGTGTGACCAGAGGACCTTCCTGTCAGAATCCACTCCCTGACAAGGGCCCAAATTGGATGCTTAGGGAAGAGAAGAATAGAACATGTAGAGAAACTGTCCCAAAGTACCATGCCAGCCATCAACAATTTACAGCTTCCTGAACCACTGAAGATGTATTTTTATTTCCTAGTCCATACATTTGTCCTGTCACTTTTGGAACCTGCACAAACTTTTCCGGTACAGAACAGCACTTCCCTCAGGCAGGCCTAATTTTACCTAACTTCTTCTGTCTAGATCTTGAGTGCCTAGTATAAGCCATTTTTGATTTCCTCTATCAGCTGGGAGAAGCAGGCTTTTCAGAGGGAAATTCCACTCATCCTGAGATTAGGTATTAAAGAGGTTGGGCCTAAATTGCCTCCTGAAGATGCTGTTTCTTCATCTATTAACTTAGAAAGGAGCCTGACTAATACCTAGCTTCTGACACCTATAGTTAGGTGACACATAATCATTGCCAAAAGCATACCTCTGGAATGCAAAAATACCATTGCTACAAATGGCTGATCCAAGAAACCCAGAAAATAGAGTTAAAAGGGACCTTAAGAGGGTCCTTTTAACTATACAGAGATTCTCTGGCCTCTGGTCTGAGTGATCCCATTGCTCTTTAGGATGGAGCTGGTTACTGGAATGGCCTACTCACAGTATGTATTTTCTTAATAATGTCCAAGGCTGTGACAAAGGAAACTGAAATTAGTAAATATTTGACAACATACTTGACATTTCCAAGAGAATGCACTATCTAACAATAACAACAACAATAATTAAAACAATGTTTCAGAAAAGCTGAATCTGATTACGTGGTGAACTGCTAAACTAGAATCTGAACAGAATTTTTAAAGGAGAGATAATTAGGCAAACGTTCAAGAAATAGAGTCTCATAAGAATGTCAAATGTCACAATTATCCATTTACTTGATAAAACAAGTACTCTGTTGATTAAATTTTATTGCTCTCACTGCTTCCTGCTTTAAAGAGTAAAACATCAGAATCAATTCTAAGACATCAGGTTTGTTAGAAACGGGGAAGGCTGCTGTGCCAGCAGAACTACTCAGATAAATTCTGAGCTACTTTAGAGGGTCTGTAATGTCCACTGTCTTTCACATGCCTTAGTTTTGCTGCCTGCACTGGAGGGATGGGTAGAGACCACAGTTTTGTTTTACATCAGGTTGTAGTAAGGTGGGAGTAAGTCTCTTTTCCCAAGTGACAAGTGATAGGACAAGAGGAAATGACCCCAAGTTGCACCAGTAGACATTTAGATTGGATATTAAGAAAAAATTCTTCACCAAAAAGGTTGCCAAGGATTGGAACAGGCTGCACAGCGCAGTGGTTGAGTCACCATTCCTGAAGGTATTCAGAAGACCTGTAGATGTGATGCGTAGAGGCATGGCGCAGTGATGGACTTGACAGTGCTAGGTTAATGGTTGGACCTGATGATCTTAAAGGTCTTTTCCAACCTAAACGATTCCATGATCATGTATCAGCAGAAACCTGGAGTGACACAGGAGCTATTCCAGTCCTGGCTATTTAGAGGTCCTCAGAGATGAGCCGTGTGTGTTACAGTAGGTCCACTTATGTAAGAGGGGGACCTTGTGATTTACAGCTCGTGCCCGAGTTTGGAAAGGCCAGCTGCTTTCAGTCTGTATTACACTGCTGCTGGCTCTAGCCTGAAACTGCCCCATCAGTTTTGGCAACCCCTCTGTTTCTACATGGGGCTATTTCCACATCTTGCTAATCATGTGTAGCAACAACAGCTACTGTCCCTGCCACCAAATCCAGACTCACTGACTCCAGTCTTCTGGCCTGCTTATTCAGTGATGTCACTGAGCCATCCTCTGCATGGTGTGGAAGTATGCTGCCTTACTATGTGGTCTCCTAGCTTCTTGG
Organism: Limosa lapponica baueri; assembly: GCA_002844005.1. Lineage (NCBI taxonomy): Eukaryota > Metazoa > Chordata > Aves > Charadriiformes > Scolopacidae > Limosa > Limosa lapponica. The sequence continues at coordinate 1,137,979 of KZ505743.1, forward strand.
CTCAAGCTTTCAGTGGACAACTGAACTTTAAGCTTAGCAAATATCTTCTTGCTCCATCTCAACAGTGGAAAAAAGAATGGGGACTGTGCGGTAATACTGGCTGACTAGTAGCAGCTGCAATGCTAATGCCTATGGGGATGCCTGGAGAGATAAAGCAAGTGTGAGGAAGGGAAAGGAAGAAGTAGAAGCTCCTTCAATCACATCTTCTTTTGGTACATACAGATGTAGGGGATCAGGAGCTGAAGAATGCTCAGCCTGACATGACAAAGTATCTGCCAAAGGACAGTGAATAGAGAATCACAGAACAGTAGGGGTTGGAAGGGACCTTTGGGGATCAGCTACCATTATCTCTACTTTACCATCATCTACCAGCTACCATCAGATATCATTATCTCTATTCTGTTACATGTTTTGTTCTTTGCAGCAAAATTTCAAAAACCCTGAAGACTTGGGCCAGAGTTTTCAGAAACAGAAACCTAAAGTTAGAGCTACTTTGAGACACTGGCATCAAATGGTCAGTGGTGACTGCTGCATGCTCAGAAGCTGTCAGCCTGCCCATGTCTCAACACAAACTTGGCTACTCAGGTCTGTGCTTCTATTTCTGAAACCCTTGTGTGGTGAACCCGCTTCCATCACACGCCAAATCCCAGCCCTGCCTGCTCATTAGCTTCTGATTCAGTATCCTGCCAACTAGCCTTATGTTCAGATGAGCTACACACAATTCTTTCAGAGCCTGCTATCACCTTTCACTGTGATTTCAGCAGCTGGGCAGATTAACATTCAGAGGGCACAAACAACTACATTTTGCTTCGTTACTTTTAAGTAATAAATAAAATGGATTCTGAAAGTTCTCCCAACTTGTTCCTTGCTCTTTATTGCTTTGATATACTAAACAACAGTGTCCCAACCAAGGCATATTTTTCTTACATTCAGCTTATTTCACCGTGAAATGACTGAATTCAGCAAGAGGGTTTGAAATATACACCGAAGGCAGTGTAAAACAGCACCCTTACCAAGTGTGGAAAAAGAAATCTAGTTCATAAACAGAGTAGAAAGCATATTTAAAACAACTTCTAATGAACTCCAGAGACAGCAGAGCTTGAACCAGGCAACATACCCCTGACGTCAGCATCAGCTTTCAAAAAATCACATTGTCCATGGGTCATATATTTCACTGCGTCTTTGAAGAAATGTTAAATCAATAAAATACCTAAAGGTTGCTGGCGAATCAGACAGTGTTCTATAAAAAGCCAACCATTATTGCTGAGGGGCAACATAAGAGCTGAAGAAATATTTGCAAGGAAAAGGCCATCCCTCCCACCGGAGCCTATTCATATTCGGTCATCTGACACATTCCAGCGGACACCAGCGAGCAGTACCAGGAGCTGGAATCGTATCAGCCCGCTGACTTTGCTTCAGCAGCTTTCTTTGATGATATAGGATATCTCGCACACTGTCAGTTTGATTTCTCGAGTGCTTCTTCTCCCTGAGCCTGTTTTTTAGCAACACAACGAAAACTCAAGCTTGCATTGGCAACGCATTCACTAATTAATGTTTGTGGTACATCCGTACCCATTTTTCCAGATTGCACATTCTATATTCAGCCTTCAAAATTATCCATAACTCATAATTGTGAAATCAGATCTGGGCACTTTTTAACGACCCACAGTAGATCTTTGTTTATGTATGTACCACAGGGATGCAGCATTCTTGCTGTGGAAAATATAGAGAGAAGAATAAAACACTCAGTGAAAGCAAGCTTTGATATTCTGTTGTGAATTCAGAAATTTAGCCTATTGGTGTCATAGAATACTTTTGCTTCTTGTTTCCTTCATATGCTGACACCCATCTTAATAGACACATTAAAGTGAGTAGAGTCCTTAGAAAATCAGACTACCATACTCATCTGCCTCAGTTTTCACAGTGGTAAAAATAAATGTAGGTGTCTACTTCCTGAAGTCCTGCAAAGCACTTTGATCTTTTCAGGCTAGCAATTTTAAAAGAGGGCAAAGCAGTCACAAAGCCAATCCAGTGCTAATGGAGAGGCCAAGCACGTTTACACAATTACAATTATTACACATTTACACAATTACAATTATTTTAATTTCTTGCAAAAGCTGGGACTAGAATCTATATCTCCTGTTGTTAACATTATTCAAAGCCCTCTCTTCAGTCACGGTAGCATACAACTCTGCAGTAGTTTCAGAAAATAATAATTAGTTCCAGAAGAAGTGTATATTACATATATTATGTCTTGGCAACACAGTTCTCTATCCTGCTTTCCTGTTGCTAAAAATACAAATTGTTCACAACCATGCTTTCAATATCCATTTAATATTTGCAAACAGGGCGTCTTTGACAAACAGGGTTTTTGGCTAGGCTTGAATGAGCACTCTGTTCAGCTCCATTACCTACAGTATCACAGCCCTCTGAAGATACATCCTCTCACTGTTGCCATCAACATAGACAAAAAAGAGGGGTCTTATTCTCCTCACAGTCACTCTCCTGCAAGCTTCATGGTTTGAAAAGCCAATCTCACCTACATTTCATTACTCGTCTCAAAGTTTGCCAGTTCAGGGGAAGCTTTATACTTTACTTTCTCTAAAATGTTTAAGTTTTACCTTTAGCAAACCTTTACCTCTCTTCCCCTACACACTTCCATGCTGTATTCACTTCCAATAAGCCCTCATTTAGAGATATAGGCACCTAGCAATGCCAAAGACAACGCTGTCAAGCAGATGACTTTGTGGGTGGCCAAATGCTCACCAGCCAAACGTACATCAAAATTGCTTTCATTAGTTTATAGGAATGCAGCCCAGAAAGACTTATGGATTCCAAAATGTTTACCACTACGTGCATTTCAACATTGTGCTTGCTAACAGATGTTTATTAAAAGCTTACTTTCACTTACTGGTTCTGTAGAACACTTATTTACAATACATCAGATTTTTCTCTCTCCCCTGATAAACCCACTTGATCCTCACAATTTGTGGGTTACAAATCTTTTCCATTTCTTCATACCTTTCCTAAGTCACACTTTGAGATACTAGGCAACGAGTAGCAATTTCAGACAGCATACAGGTTGTGTCTTTCCTTGTAAATATATCAGACATTTCCATTTAGCATTGCAGTGATTTTTATCCCCTTCAAATTATCCTTTTGATTCCAATGGCGTTTTATCATTCTCCTGAGCAGAGCATTTATTTTATAATATTTTTAAACAAGTTTCTGGAAAACAGTCATCCTTTTAGCTCTGATATTAAAAAAAAAAAAAATCACCTGCTACACAGTATTTTTTGTCATTACACTGCATCCCTTTCGTACAACACTGATTTCTTGTTCCTATTCAAACCTGACATAATGACATAAGTGGGAGGGATGATGAGCCAAATTCAGTCCATGCCTCTTTTCAACGACAAGGAGATTAAACCAAAAATTAATTAGGCCTAAGTAAGTAAGGCTCTACTGCAGGAATGACAAAACAGAGCACTTCAAATATTGAGTCTGTTGCTTAGGAGTGAACATTTACAAAAGATCAACAAATACGGAGAAACATTTTTCTTTTCACAAATTCTGATTCCCAGAAAGCCATTAACAACACCAACTCACTAAGTTTAACAAAGATAGATGTTCTTGTCAGATCCTCATCAAATATAATGTTTTTATCCTTCACCCATCAGAGTCATTAGTATTAATACAGTACCATAATCCCACAAAATAACTGCAGATTAGTTTGCCTTGTTCAACATTTAACAGGCTCTACAAGGAGCCCAGATCATACCTGGAGTGGACTTTTCCTTCCCAAATTTCTGTGGAGCCCATCTTGTGGTTTTTATTGTGGTAGAAGGAGAAAGCTATGGAGTACACCTTAAAAATTGTCTTTTAGATGAGCAATGCCTACATGTACAAATTGCTAACATTAGGGTGAAGCTTGCCACTGCTTTCCAAAGCTGCTAGGCAAACCCTAAAAAGTAGGCTGAACAGATTCCCATTTCTTCCTCGTGAGCCCCAATAATGCTGGCCACAGCGTGACTCCTCTTGTTCGAGTGTTAAATGGAGGCTGGAAAAAGCAGCTGGCTCTTTGTTAATTGGATGCTGAGGGTACTATAGGGAAAAGACAGTTAAGGATCTAACTAAGTCAACATTTCTGTAGCAAAAAATGGAGAGTAAAACATGTGCAACTTTTATAATATTATTTGTGTTCCTTCAGGCTCGGGATATGGTATTGTAGGGATATCACCTCTCTGCCTGAAGTGTGTCAAATCTGAAGTGTATCGATTTTGAAAGAAACTGACTGTTAAAAAAGATATATGAATGGTGAAATCTTTAAACAGTTAATGACTATACCTACAAGACCTTTTCAGATGAAATATTATGCCACATATCTGCATATTTTTCACCTCATGCTATTCAAAATTTTAAAGATGTCTCTGATTATGATTTGAATCCGAGCTAAGAATATAGAGGCTGAGCAGCTAATGCTCCTTTAGCCAGCTTCTCAGTAGGTGTAAATTCAGGTAATTCTATTGCATTTTTTAGGCTGAGGTTTGCTTTCCATCTCCAGAAGAATGCTGCTCTTGCACATGATGATTCAGAAATGTGTTCTGGTACCAGAATCAAGGAAAAAAACTAGGCAGAATTTACAAGTGCAGACAAATTTTGGACCATGCTCCAGGAATGAACTGCCTGGGCTCACACTGCATTACTGGACAGGCTGCAGAACAGACTGGCTCCCACTGGAATCTCACATCAGATCCCGCTGATGGGACTGTAAAGAATTAAGTCCTTCCAGTGCATTCAGGCAAGCAAGGTCAGAAAGAGGAAAATGAATGTCACATTACACTTGGTCTTCTCTGCTAAGCACAGTCCACAGTGTCACTCAGGTTTAGTTTCAAATGAAGTTGTGTCAGGAGGGCCCAGGTCATTGAACTCTTCCAACCACTCTTCTTGTCTGATTAATTTTGCTTATTATTTGACAGCTTTCAGGTCTGGTGGAGTTTGCTGAAAACCTCTGGCCACTGTTGTATTGAATAATGCACTATAATTTTGCCATTTCATTTTAAATTTCAGCTGAAAACAGCTGTTACCTGAGCCTATAGCTTGCTGTGACTGTCTCCTTCTGCTGTTATTTATCTCAGTAGCTGTGTTATTTAACTTTGTGAAGCACATTGGAATACAGTTTATCTAGAGAACACTATTAAGTGCAAAATGAAGTGGTACTCTTAAATCAGATTTCACTGATTGCTTTGAAAAGCTTCTAAAAATTCTCACCTGATGCTCCCTGTGCAGTCATTCTTTACACATCTATTCCATAACACAACATGGAAGGAATTTTAGGCTTCAGTCCTTCTACTTTCTGACTCTGGCAGCTTCTGAAAATCTTTCAGATTGAAGAAGGGATGACAGTTAGTCATCTCTGTAATGATGCGTTTTTAAAAGGTATAGCTAGTGCAAGAAGTTACACGTACCTTTTCTGCATCAGTGCCTCTTTCCAATTAAGTACGATTCCCTGTTGCTGCAGGCTCGACTGGTCAGATAATGGACTGCAGTGAGACATGTACTGAGCTGAATGCTGCAACATGAACAAAATTAATGCTGGGAGAAAAATAACATGAGAAGTAAAATTAAGTGGAATGATTGCAACGCAACTGTGTAATTCATTTCTAAATTGTGATAAAAATGAGAAAAGTGTTAATCTTTTAATATTTAATGAGCCAAATTAATCCCAAATTTATATAGTCTGTTAGAATCCAATAGAAAAGTGGAAAAAAAATCTTGTGAAGACCATTTGAGCAAGCTGCAGAAGTTGTTTGAAATTTATATCTTTACTCCACAATACTACAGGATATTTTTTTCTAGGGTATAAAAACGGATACATTTCATAAAGACCGTTCTATTGCTGCAAGACTTTCATATTTAGGGAATTCCAGCCTGATGGAGACAGGATCTCTATTTGACCCCTGACTGCTGGGTAATGTACAACAAATTCTGTCACTGTTCTCCAATAGTTTCCCTTCCTATTTTTCAGATATCTGGTCAATTTAAATTGAAAATTTCCTGAGCCCAGGACTGTCACTGATTGCATCTATTTACAGTAACAATTCTACTGGTGTGCCCATTGCGACATGATCTTTACTTGATCTTCAGCAGGAAAAATAAAATAGGAGAAGTGTGGAAAATTGGCCGTGACTGCCTTTTACTTCAGCAATGTATGTGCATGATGCGAAAGTAGACTGATGCATAGGCCTTGGGCCAAGGAGACACTGTTCACATTCAGTGTAAGCAGTGACCCAGAACAATCTCAGTATCCTACTCTTGGCCACAGTATCCCACAACCGTGCCACAGAAAGGCAGACTCCCCAAAAATTCTGGCGAGTTTTCAAGTTGAAGGAGTTCAAATTGCAATACATGCTCATGATACCAGATTAAAGCACCTTCTGATCAACCATTGTGATCAGTAGCTTCTCTGATATATAGCTAGACACAGATTTCAAGATCTTAAAAGGAGCAAAGGGTCTTAAACATTTTGTGAGAAGAAAAAATGCAAATGAATGAGTCATGGCTTCAATTAACATCAAGTGCACTCTAATGGCCAGCTTCATTCTGTCTGATTCATCATTTAAAGCTACATATACTACTCCAGAATTAATAACTAGGGATTCACTAGTACGGTCAATTCAACTTGCAAAGTACCTATGCTGGTTTAGGACATGAAAGCACTCTAAGCCCATGACTGTCATGACACACAAAGATTCAGAGTTTATAGATACCCACGGTAGCCCACTGCATCCCCAAATACACCTGTCCAAAAAGATGTGGTCGTGATGGGTATTTGATTAAACTAGTCTTACTTTGAGCAAATAAGCCTCTTTGTGAGATGCATTCAACAATAAAATGCCATAAATAGAAAGGGAAAATTATCTATGTGGAGGAATGTTCTCCACGGAGAACCATTTCAGAATGGAGGAATTTCAGAAAAATAAGATATAGTTAATCAATACCTCTCTAATCCTATAATTCCCTTTTAGTAAGGTTTTGACATGGAGTGGCAAGGACTGTACATTGACACTGTTGTTAGACTATTTCCTCTTCGCAATGAACTGATAATTTTGGCCTAATGGTTAATGAACTTCAAAATACTAAAAGCCATACAATTTCCCTTTCATTAATTCCTGCATCAAGTCCAATGATTACATGCAATTGAACTAGATCAAATCTTTCAAAAGAAAACATTGAATCTTGATTTTAAAAATTAGCAATTGTGAAGGACCCACCATTATTCTACACTATTATTGTACATAAATGGTTTCCAATGATTAATTATCTTCTTTGTTAAAGAGGTGTACCTTATTTCTCTGAATCCTAGATCACGGATAACTGCTACAAAATTATCTTTTTAGGATCCTTTCAGGTGTAAACACAGAGCTATAGCAGGAAAACCAACTGATATCAGGAACTGGACAAAATAGATCCACGCACAGCTTACGCCTTTTATTTATACCAACAGCTGAACAAGGGACTAAAGGTTTCCATCTCATTAGAGATATGAATGTAAAATCAGTTGCTATAATCTTTTTCATTCACAAAGGAAGATAGATATTTTTCTGCCCTAAGCAGCAAAAAAGAATGACTGAAAAAAAACAGTTTTGGTTTTATTTTTAACCAACAATTATTCACTAAAATGAGACAAAGCTAAACACAGCACTTGAGTACCAAGGAAGTGCTACCAAGTAAAAATTCACAGATCCTCAACAAGGAAAAGGCCTGATTCAGCAATAGGGGCAGATTTAAATGGATTTTGAGGACGCTACTGTCTTATGAGCTAAAATACAACACTAAGAAATAATGTACATATACATTTTATATCACATTGCAACAGTTCACAGAGCTATTCAGCCAAATTATCTGCCAATTTTAATTCACAGAATAGATTACAGTAAAGATATGCAAGCTTCCACCAGCAGATACCATAGCCCGTCTTCTAGAACCAAACAGAAATGAAAATGCTTCCAGATGCCACGTTAACACTGAAAATGACCATCCTACCTTTTACCAGTATTAAAATTCTTGAGTGTTATTTGTCTGTCTGGATTTAAACTCTGAGTAGTCAAAGACTTTCTTTAGAAGTAAAAGACATCCATGAAGAAAGATCAAGTCTGAGAAAGAGAATGATCAATGGTGAGCCAAAAACTTGCCCATTCATCCTGGGCTGATGCTGTAGTGACAGGGAATATCGAACATATTGGAAAACTGCAAGGCTCACTACCCCTTTGCTGAAACTCTTCTTACTGAATGGCCAGCTAAAGGGATGCTGTCATTTCTTCGATAGCACTGCTGACAATTAGCCTCTGCTTTGGGCCAGGGGACAGAGTTGTACAAGGTTGTGCTAGGGATCAAGAGACATTTGGATAAGGGTGCCAACTGAGGATAATTATGCAAATCATTGATTTCATCTCAGGCAGCCAAAGTATTTCTAACAGACTCCAACATCCACATTTATTCAGCCAGTTTCCTCACAGATTTCTCAAGTATTCACATGACAGGAAGACAGCAAGTAGTCACAATGAAATTTACTTCTAAACCAAGCATTACTCCCCCTCAGCTCCTTCTTGCTTTTCACCATTATTTACCTTGCTCAACTTCACAGAATTTACAGCAATCTGTTAAAAAACAGAAAGAAAAAAAAAAAAAAAAAAAAAAACCCAACAGATCAATTCCCTTATTTCATGTTACAAAAAGATGAGGTGGTGTGTGCAATCCAAATACGCTTCGTTTTCCAGGAACAATAAAGCCAGTCTACCAAAGTTTGCATTGCTTTGCTCGTATGAGGTCCAGAGGGGCTGGACTTTGCTTTGTTCCACCTTTGGCATGGAAATTCCTATGCATCCTAAATTTTACTAACAGATAAAACATGGACAGCAAGACATTGTTTGTGGCTAAATCCCACTAAGATCTCTGCTGCTAGGCAACCTGCCTTAAGCACAGTGTGAATAACATTAGTCAAGTTTGTAGTTCAATGGGATATATTTTCTGTGAGCAAAATTTGGGAGCAGACTTGCTCTCCCTCTTGACTCCAAGTTTCTCCCTACTCTGCATCTCCCCCACTCTGTACTTGGTCAGCTGTTTGTCAGTTTTGACATACTGCAAGGATGAAGCATCTCCTTACAGAGGCTGATGCTCTGGTCAACACAGCCATCATGGGAGAAGCTGAATATCGTAATGCATTTAAGCCTAGCAACCTGCTGAATGTTTTGCCGTACTGAATGTGCAAACCCTTGGCAGATGCTGGGACAGGGCAGGCAAAATACACTAAATGCAAATAGGATGGCTGTGACTGCTACAAGATTACCCCCACCTTACACCAGGTCACATCCGAGGGCAGGCTGATGAAAACCATCCAGAGCCACCAAAAAGCCTCTCTGTGTTTCTCCAGCTCCCTATATCTGGTGCATGAGACCACAGGAATCTGTAACACAGTGCAAGGAATATGCACAGTGCAAGGAATATGCACTGCCACAAGCAGAGACATGGTGGAAACAGAGAAACGGGGGCTTTACTGTTAGTAAGTGACTCCTGGACAAAGGGACAAGTCATTTCACAGTAATTTCATGTTCTAGGCCCAGATTCACCCCAGCTAACTTCAGGTCCTCCACTGAGGCATCTAATCTTTTGGCTCCCTCTGTGCTTGCCCTTCACCGGGCAGTTCAGATAGTCTCTGGAGGGAAGTAAGCTGTTCTGCCACTAGCCCACATGCTTCAACTGAGTGCCTGTCATGAAGCAGGGTGAATAAGGAGCATGGAGTCCTTTCTTGATAACTAATTGATTGGTAGCACTGCAGTAGTTGCACTATAGTGCACTGCAGCCTGATTCGGTGGTGACTTCATGTTCCCTAACTCCTGCTAACAGCAGGTGTAATAGTGCCTGTTTGAATTGCTATGGTAGCTAAGCATCCTGCATTCCACTCTATGAGAAAAAAAACCTGTTTAAATAATACTTTTCAGTTTATATGTCCAATTTTCCAAAACACAAATGTCCTGAAGATATGGATAGTTAAGAAGAATAGATTACCTGTCAAAACTACCTAAATTCTTCCTTGTTTTGACACTGGATCTAGATATATATTCAATGAGTACACAACACGTGAATATATATACGACCAAATACTAATCCTTGCTACTGTGTGGCAAAACTGATCAAGATGGCTTTTGATCTAACTTAAAAATAATGCAAGCAGTGAAGTGTGTCTATGCGTTTTAATTAGGCTAAATGCCTAACAACATAATTTTTTTTCATTATTTCTTATACACAATACAGGTGAGTTGAGCATATTCAGAATACCTCAGTTCTTTTGCTTGAACTCACAGAACAGTTGCACATCATATTATGGTATGAATATTATGTTTGAAGTTTTATTCAGATTACTATTTTCCCCACTTTCAACAGAATTAGTTGTCATGTTCATGTTTAAAATAAGTTCGGTCATGAAGTCTTTAGATAAAAAACCAATAGCCATCCTCACTATAAAGCTGTACCTGGTAGACTGTCTCATGAGAAGTGCTTCCTGAAAGACATTGGACAGAATACAGATGACAATGAATGTAGTTTGCAAAACAAGAACAAGTAGAAGAAGTAACATACACAAAAGGCCCCCCTGTTTTGATGGCCAAAATACTCACTGTTACAGTTTGGGTACCTGAAATCTTTATAAAGTCAAACAAAACAATTTAAGCTAGTGACTGTATGTTATCTAAACTACATCATTACAGGATAGAGGTTGTTTTTTTTTAACTACCAGATGGTTGCTGCTCCAGTTGTGCTAGCCTAGATACGTGCTGACATCTAGTGGTCCTTTAGAGTCCAAACGTTCTATTAATTAGCAACAAAGATTAACAACCTTAGATTCAAAAAACACATTTTCCCCTTTCTCTCCGTTTTTCCCCCACACTGTGTTTAATAGTGTTTATAGATAAATGAATTCTAGCGAATATTGTCCTTTTCTATATTTGTTCAAGCTGAGGTTTTCTAAAGCACTATTCCCATCGACATCATGCTGAGTCCTTTGGAAAATCCACCTGGAGGCATTTCTTGACTGACAATCACTCTGCTATTTAAGCAGAGACTGCAAAATTGAAAAGAGAAATAGATAGGAGTACAGTTCTGAATGATCTGTATTACAACTGATTTCATCAGAGACCCCTTAAGCTATTAGTACTAAATTCAAATCAAAATTTGGCCTAAAACTAGTAGTGTGAGAAAATGGCTACAAATAGACTTTAAACGATAATTTAGTTTACTTCTCTACTGAAAAATATCTGACTGTATTATAGACCCTAATGAATACTTATAAGATGGCAGTCAAAACTCTACTTAGAAATCCACTTCCCACACCATTTACTCCTCCTTCATTTAGCACATATTTCTGTTCATTTGCAAAGCCATGCATACAGTGCACCCCCTGCTCAGGATAACCAAATTGGGAAGAAAGCATTAGAGCTTTAGTCACTGACTCAGAGTAGACTGAAAGAGGAAACAAAACCAGAAAAATGCACTGTCTTTAGGAAGAACCGATTTAGGAGACCAAAAGCTCCCGCTTCGGTTTCAGTTGATTTTACATTCCCCACCACTGAGAAAGGCTATTATCACTTGACAAATAAGGTAACTTGAGGTTTTCCAGCGATGTGCCTGGCCAGAGAACCCTAGTCTCCAATATGGCATATTCAAACCCTAAAAAAAGAAGGCCTACTCCACCTCCAAGGGGTCCCCTGAGGCCACCTTTTAACTTGCTTTGATTTCCGGGAGATAGAGAGTAGTCTTCCAGGCTAAAGAAATAGGATGCTGCAAAAGATCTCAGGTCAGAGAGAAGGGAGAGGAACGATGTGCTGAACTAGCACTGAAGAGATTTATTTTGACAGAAGGAAATGGAAGCCGATCAGAAAATGGCCCGATAGCTTGCGTTCATGTGCTGTCACCATGTCACACAAAGATCACCAACGTATCTTTAGTGTTCCATGGCATGTATCCACTGGTGTTCCTAACAACCCAGTGTACTCAATTCCTCATGAGCAGATCATTACTTATCACCTTTGCATGATGTTCATTTTGGGGGTATTACAATTCAAGTGGGTGGTCAGCTGGTACCCTATAAAGAGTCTTTCTACAAAATGTTATTTTTCATTTTTCGCCTCAGTGCAAGACCTGCTCATGATTTATTGGCTGTAGCAAAGCACAAAGCCATAATTTTCTTTTATTGAACTCACTCTGGGTAGCCATCGCTCTGCAGAAATGCAGATGGTCATCTTATTCTTATTCTTAGTGACAGGATGAATGCCACAACTCTGCTGACAAAGACAGCAAAGCAGTCATTTATAATACTAAGAGGAGCGTTCAATTTAATATCTGTGTTAACTGCACATAGTTAGGCATTTTGGACACAGCTTTTATAGGATCATGCTCTACTAATACTTTACAGTGTTAAAGCACATTTGCATAGCATGTATGGTGGTGTCCAGGTGTAATTTCTGTGTTTATAGCAAAAGAAACAGAACTATACCCTGCAGAAAAAGTCAGCCCCCAATTGAACTCTCATCATAGTTTTTATTTTGCGTATTTGAAATCCTGAAGTTTAATAGTTTGTCTATCTCTTCCTTTAATTCACACTTCAATTCTCAGGGTCAATCACACTGTAGATGAAATTCTGGATCTGAATCTGAACCTACGAGCTTGAGTGAATGAATGTATTTCTTTAACTAGTTCATTGTCAATGGAATTAAGCAGATGGCTTGCAGCTTCCCTTCTGTCTCAGAAAATGTGGATTTAGGGAATAGCTGGGGCCAGAACGATGCACAAAGTGCACTTCCTCTGTTCTGGGGTGAGAAGAGTGGCAGTGAATAATTCACAGCACCTACTGGAGTGCCCAGAGACATGCCCTGTGATGACCAGTGAGTTTGTGGAGAAAGAAAATATGGTGTTGAATATTAAACAGAAAAGGATCAGGTGTCTTTTAATAAGCACCCTGCCTGATCCTGCCAAAGGGCCCCATACAGACCTTGACGGCTGAATCTGGAATGTGCTTCATTTCATCACAGAACTGGCTATCGCCACAGCAACAGCACTTGGAGAATAATTCAAAGAAACAAAACACAGATGCAAGTCAAATCCAGGGGATTAGAGTATTTAATTGTTTAGAATAAGGGGAGCTTTACCTAGCATATTCAGTGAATGGATTCAGAGCAAAAATACATCCAACATCTGCTAATGCCATATTTTAGTATTGCCTCTTCAATCAGAGTAAATTCTATAGCTTAAGTGTTCATATCACCAATTAATCTCTCCTGAATCAGATCTGCATATTAGTTGTTTGAAATAGGCTTAATATAGTCATAATTGTACAAAACATGAATACCATTTTTCATAATAATTAGGTAGTCACGTTGCCTTTTCTTTCAAGTTGTCTAAATGTTTACATGTACATTAGAAGTTAGCCCTTAAATCTTATCCGAACATCTCTCAGATACTCTATTTGCCTGTCTAGAGCATTTTCTGTTTAAGGCACCAAACCTGTGCAAAGTATTGCTGTTCAACATGCAGTGTATTAATTTCCTCAGAGGCATATTTGAAAGGGTTGGAACATTTTTATCAGGAGTGTAGCAATAGG
>KZ505744.1:6418-56872 GCA_002844005.1 Limosa lapponica baueri
AAGATCTATGGGAATATAATTACCTTTGCAACTTCCACACATTTTCTGTGTTTGGTTTAAATTAGCTAGCAGACTCAAAGACTATTAGCAGGAATAGACAGCACAATCGCACAAGTCCTGTTTCATTAAGAAGTCAGGCTCAAAAAAGCTAGCAAATTGACTCACACCAGTTTAAGGATATAAGCAAAAGAACAGTTTATATGCCTTAAAGTTAGAGGATTTAAATTCTTAATCCTTTTCACTTGCTCTATTTATCCAGCTTTTTTCCTAACACAACTTCCTTGTAGCTTATCCTACAGATTAACAAAAAGTTTTCTCTGCTAGGAAGTATTTGGCAGCATGATCCTTAAGGAACAAGAAATATCTGGCTCCAGTTCCCCTCTGCTATGACAAAGTCACTTTACCTCATTTTCTCCATTTCTAAAATGGTGATAATGGTTGTGATGTCTTTTTTTTAAGATTTTGTTTATGAAACGTCCTTTATAAACATAAAATATTATTGTATTGCTTGTGGAGAAGGCTATGGAGCTCCATCCAACAGTACCTATAGTTTCTGAGAGGCTAAGAGACGTATGAATCTGGGCACTGAGAAAATTCTGAAGCACCTTCTAAACTTTCTGTGCACGATTCTGTGATTTGATGGAAAAAACCCCCAACAAACCCCTAACTGAGAGAGCAAATCTGGTAAACGCAGGCAGCTGCCCACCTGGGTGGGGTTTGCAGGCTGGGATTCTCTTGTTTTGGCTAGGTCAGAAATCCACTGCCTTGCTTTTTCTGTTTTAAAGTTCCAAAAGGCCACAATCCATCACCAATGTCCAGGATGTCTTCTACTTGAAGCCATAGAAAAGAAAGAATACAAGCTGCTGAAATGGCTTTCTTCATCGTGTTATACATTGCAGTTGTTCACAGCTTGGTGATAGATTTGCTGTTTCCCCACGAGGGAAACTTCACAGTCTAAGACTCCCTTAGACACACTGGCCTCCAGGTGGGGGGAGAAGTGGGACACTGACTATTTTCATCTTTGCAACCCTTCAGTAGTTTCCGATTCCCTTTTTGTTCGCTCTCCAGGAGGTCACACGGTTGGAAAGAGAGAAAGAGAGTTTGCCTCACAGCTCTATTTAGACCTAAGCCTGGTTAGTAGAAATAGCATTCCTCACAGTTGCAGGATAATGTAACATCATAAATAGAGCTATCAAGATTGTCAGGCAGCCTTTGTGGTTGTCAGAGCAGTGATGGTAAAAGAAAAAGGTTTTTTTTTGTTGTGGGTTTTTGTTTTGGTTTTTTTTTTCTTTTCTAAATAGCTTTCCTCAAACTGTCAGGAGAGCACCTGGTGAAATGAAGCCTTGCTTTTGCTGTGTAGCTTTTGTTCTCAGAGATGGTTTAAGTAATAAATATGATGAAATAATTACATAGAAAAATAACAACTTCATTTCCATCAGAACACTAAGGGGTGGTTGTGATTCTTCAAAATGTCTTGAATACTTGAGGAAATAATTACAGCTGGGCTACAGCTGAAATACTCTATGCAGTATCCCAATATCTGCAGATAGTAGAGGCTGTGTAGTACCTGAAAAAGCAGGGGGAGTGAAGGTTAGATGCTCAAGCTAATTACTCTGGAAATGGTTGATTGGGAATGAATCACCTCTCATCTCATTAGCATTCAGCAGCACAACTGCTGGATAAAAAGGAAACAAACACTTGGAATTGCAAGGAGAGGCAAAAAGGGCTGGTTTTTCTGTTTATGTAAATCAGGGTGGTTTTACAAGGAATTCACTGGAGCTTGGAATGATTTATGCCTGCAGAGGACCTGGCCTTAAGGAAGCAGCTGGAACAAAAGTTAGTTCTTAAGGGGGCTGTGAGGTGTCCCTGGAATCTCTGCAAAACCAGGCAGTGGGTTTCTGGCTGCCAGGGGCCTGCCCACAGCTGTGTGTGATTTATCAGTAAATCATTTGGTTACTGCTCTCTACAAATGTGAGGGAAGAGGACCATAAGACTCTTATATCATTTGCCCTACTGTTAAATCCCCAGTCCTAGCCTCAGAGCTATTTGTTCTTAGTTCTCCCTGCAGGAGATGGTTGTGGCTAAAAAACCAGCAAGGGTAGACACATGATGCTTAATATAATTGCTAACTACAGCTGTTTTGTGCTTAATTATCTCCACCACAGGTTTTACATATTATAAGGATGATTCTTGGCCACTCCACCCTTCTATGCTGTCTCCTTCCTGCGAGCCACAGGATGTCATAGGAATGCAAAGCTAGCGGGAATTTCAAGATCAATGTTAGAGCTGCAGTAATACCTCTGGAATAAAGGTACAGAATACATTTTGATGAGTTTGTTTCTCTATGATGCAGTTGCCTGCTGCTAGAGCAGGTTCCTGATACTAGGTACTTCTTTGCTGTCTCCCCATTGTATGTGTACAGAGGCCAGAAAAAGGGGTCTTGCTTTGTAATGGGAGCTTGTGCCTGCTGCTACTGTGAGCAGCAGTGAAGGAACCTCTCACTATGACCTGCCGTTCTTAGACACATTTTGGTGTCACCGAAAGATGTTGTAGTATGCTAGAAGTGAGAGAAATCTCAACTGTTTCTTTTTAATACTATTCAGTGGTATTTCTCCATTTTCTTGAGCTGACTCAGCAGTGAAGCCTTCTGGAAGTGTGTTTTGAGTGACTTGTAGTAGTTTTCTAGTTCCATAACAGTTATTCTCAGTAGGTCAAAGACTAAGACAGAACATTGGTAGATGCTGTAAACCACAAAGCATTGCTGTTGGCATAAGATACGGCAGTGGCATAAGTCTGGTTTACAGCATAAAATGTTGTAGTGAAGGACACAGAGGTATGGCAGGTCTCGTTACTGTAACAGAAGTCTGTCTGCAAAATTTATGGTGGTCAAGGTTTTGTTAGCAAAATATGGAATGCTTACTATACTACGGTAAGGCAATGCCTTGTTATGAATATTTTCTTGCTGAGGGAAGAGGTATCATATATCTGTATGCTTCCGGAGGAATGGTCTTCTTGTTTCATGAGTTCCAGATAGTTTGTGTGTGACTAACAGAAGAGAGAAAGTTCTGCTGTCTTATGTCAGCTATGAAAAGATCAAGAATAGCTCATGCTATTGGGGCTGAAATATGCCTTGTAGGCCAGCCATGAGCTTCTGTCTGCAGCATCAGTCTGCAAACTGATGAGTTAGAAGGCAGGTGAAGATAGTTTAGTGCCTTGCACATTGGATCAATAATGTTGTGTGCAAATGTGTTTTATTGGGCTTTCTAATTTTCTCTACAGTTAAAAATAACCTTTTGTTTGCTGTCCTGATTCACAAAGTCAGTCCTTCCTTTCTTTAAAAGTTGCACATAGTACAGCTAAGCATTAGGGACTTGTAGGGTTAGTAGCATCGTTGGAGACACAAAACTACAAAAATGTCAGCAACTTAATAGCAGACCTGTAAGGGATATGATGCCTAGGACCAACAATACGATCATTGGAATGCACAGAAACAGGTTTCTGCTGTTAAGTTTTTATGAGTAGTAACTATCTGTAATTTAGTATAGTGTACCGTAGTGAAAGTAATAAAATCTGAAGGCTTCTTTCCATCCTTTCGACAGCCTTCGTGCTAAGGTCAGTAAAGCTAGTGGGTTTGTAATTAGGGCAGTGAAGAACAGGAGTGTAAATACTGCAGTCATACTGATGTTTTGTTTCTACTTAGATGAATCAAAAAGCTCTTTCCTAAAGAGCAGGAAATTCTTTCATGGGGATATACGTTTTTAATACAGGAGAGGTATTAGGGCATTTTCCTCATTCCTTCCCTTCTTTTCCGCCTCTCTCCTCTTGTCATTCCACCTGCCAAGTTCTTTCATGCCTTCATTTTGCCTGAAAATGACTTAATTCAAAATAATTCTTTTCTGAATGAATCCTTGATGTCAATATAACCTTGATTTCCACCATTTGGGTTAATAAACCTTTTATAAGGGAATGGGAATTTGAAGGCAAGGGAAGGATTTTAACTGGGCAGAGAAAGAAGAATCCATTTTAAGGGATTTCAAAAGTACACTGAGCTGGTTTACAGTTCAAAACACCTCCTGCTTGATGTCTCAATGGCATGAAAAAGACCTGTTTCAGAATAACGCTACCTACTTGACTACTAGGTAGGTTCTAGCGTGCAAAGTAGGGGTCTCAGTGCTAAAGCCAGGAATTAG
This sequence comes from Limosa lapponica baueri, assembly GCA_002844005.1. Lineage (NCBI taxonomy): Eukaryota > Metazoa > Chordata > Aves > Charadriiformes > Scolopacidae > Limosa > Limosa lapponica. The sequence goes on from KZ505744.1 coordinate 10,609, forward strand.
CAAACCGGTGCCTGGTCAGTAGACTCTAAGTTAGTAAAGTAAATATACACATATTCTTTCCCTGTTGTGGTTAAATAGTAACTAGCAGAGGGAATCTCAGTCCCTGTCACCAGGTGCAATTGCCTTACAAGTCAGTTGTGACGCACATAATCCAGTTTGTGTTTGGTTTTTTGGTAGAACATTTTAGTGTTATAATTAAAAACGCAAAGATAGAAATCAAAATACTGTAATTTTACAAATGTGGGGAAAACTAGAAACACTAGAACATTTCACAATTTAAGTCACTTTGAACGAACTCAGTATTCATTGCTTATGGATTTTGCTGAGCTTGTCAAACAGAGAGAAATGATGTTTAAAACCTTAATTTTGAAGCAGCTGGAAATTGCTAGGCAACATAGTAGTTTCATACATACAGTGTCACATCACTTTAATGGCTTTTTTTATCAGAAATATCTTTTGAGAGTTCACCAAACCAATTCTTGGAGTTCCAAGTACAAACTTAAATCTGGCAAGGTCATCTTTTATTGCTGTGATTCCAAAGAATGTTTCTTTCTATGTTTTAAATTAGTAGTGCATATAATTGGTGAGTATGTTATGGGGAAGAAGGTACCCTGTTGGTATTTTTTCTACTAAAATGGGGAAATAAGTGTCTCTCCTTTTGGTATTTTTATATTTTCTGTTTTGGTTTGGGGTTTTTTGGTGGGGGGTGCTAATAAAACATCAGTCGATAAATTTTGTATAAGAATAAAAACTAGGCACTGAACGCAGCAAATTTTATTCTGCACTTGAAGAGACATTTAATGGCTCTTGAGAAGGATGTGAAATGAAGCATGGTTGGGTGGTCAGCTCAAAGGACTGTGTCAGGACTCTTTAGCCTCTATGTCAGAGTGGCAATGACTTTCTCTCTGACCTTGGGTCACTGGCTTGGGTGCATGAAATTAGGTAGTTGGAGATTCTACTCCTTCAAGTTCACGCATATTGACTGTCTCCTGTAGTCACTCAGGACCCCACAGACATCATCCCTCATGGCATAAGTGTGCAGAAAGGTGTGTATTTTAGTGCTTCTTACTCTATGACAAACTGCTATGAATCAGTGCTACCCATCTTTACATATTGCATTTTCAGCAGTGGGCAGTCAAATAAGCAGACAGCGTCACGGAGAAAGGGGAGAAAGCATTAATACTGAGTTATAATAGGCTCAATGTCCCAAAATTTGCATAATTAAAAATCTGTTATATATGTATACACACATAGTGTATGTTTTGTAGTTTCTGGGTTGGTCTCAAAACCACTGGACTCCATTTGGAAGAAAAGAATGCAATATAATTCCTTTTATCTGCTTTGGAAGGCTTCGCATAGGCTGTTTCACAGAGGACGCCCTTTATAACTGTGTAACTGATCTGGGATTTTTGAAAACAGTTCAGTCTTCCCATTACTTCCAGTGAGGAGGGCTGAAGCCCCATGTTCAAGCTAGGATACTCTTGGTGCAAATGAAACAATATCAAGTTCCTGGACCCTAGTCTTGCTGTTTCGCCATTAACTTAAATCTTGTAGGTTTGTCTGTGTGGGAGGAAATGGTACACCAGCACTAAACTGCCATCTCTGACTTGATGAGCTCCACATTTTACAGCAGTGGATCCCAAGCTAAAAGTTACACCAGTTATTTCAGAGAGAGCTGTGAGAAGCAGGCCAGAGGTAGGCGCTAAGAGGACAAGTTCTGGTGTAGGATGACTGCAGGCTACCCTCAGAAAAGGTAGCAAATTGTAGGGCTGAGAGCACCGCACAGCCTAATTGCCACTGTGTGTGCTGAGGAGGTGAAATGAAGAAGGTGAGAGACTGCCGAGAATTGCTGTTTTGGAGGAGATACTGCGTTTTCATACACTTGGGTAGGGCATTTGGAAATTTATGTCAAAGCCCAGCAAAGACTGACAGGTATTGACAGTAACTTGCAATAGCACCACACCAAGCTTTCAGTTCTGACTCAAATGTTTTCATAACTGCAGCTCTTCCCGAGTCATAAGAAATGTGTAAAATATATGCATGGAAGGCCAGCATTTGAAAACACATACAGAAAGCACCATAATTATCTGAAGATGAGCTGCCAGATATTGTGATGGAGTGTTTTAAGTAGACTAAATTCCTGAACTGACAAGCCTAGGTTGCTGATCCCATTTACATGAGCAAAAAATCTGAATGACTGTCTCCTGTCCAAATTTACAGATCCAGGATTTTATTATTTCAGAAATGTGTTGTAAGGTCCTCTGGGAAGGAACACGATTAAACTTTGTCCTGGGATAAAACATAAAGCGTTGTCATCTCCTCTGAAAGGTTTCACTAATCTGAAGACTTTAGCATGGAGCTAAATTTAGAGAGTCTGGATGCCACTGAAGGCAGTTCACGTTTTCTACAGACAGTGACAAACGGTATATTCTCAATCACTCACTCGGGTCAGAGTTCAGCTTTCATCCTCGCCTCTGGTCAGAGGCTGGATGACATCCTGAACAACTGGCTCCTTGTGGTTTATGATGCCAACTGACAGTGCAGTAGTTTATTATACGATCTACAGCCTTTAATTGTCTGGAGAGACGTGGAGTTGACAACGTTTGATAAGACATTCATGATAAAAGAATAACTGCTACAGAGAAATGGAGCTGAAGAGGTGGCAACACAGGACACAAATAGATGTTGTGTTTATTCTGAGTGCTCTATTTTTTTTAACGTCTGACCTGGAGGAACATGGTGAAAAGAATGGGAAAATAGAAACATCGCTGTCAGTGTATAGGTCTCTATCAAAAGGAAACCCAGCTTTTCTGGACTTCTAGGGAAAAGCACTGTGCTGAAATGGAATACTTAGATCATTATCTTATGAATTAACTTTCCTAGTGTGAGCAAACATATATGTGTATATATAAATCAGTAAAGAGAATCAGCATTTGCATAGTATATTAGAAACATGAACTAAATCTAATAGCTTCACAAAGTGGAAACTAAGGCAAAGATGCTAAATGTCTACTCATTTACACTAAGGCGCCTTCCTGCCTTCGGAGTATTGATGTCAAAATTAGTGCCAAACAACTTGTTTTCGGTGTCTTTCATAGTGTCCTTGACTTTCTTGTTATTCAGTTTGCCCCTTTTATAGCAAGAGGCTGTGCTGACTGCTCAGGAGACAAGCTAAACATCCACAGGCCAACAAAGAGCTTGCAGTAATTGTAACAACAGCCACAGCAGTCCCTGAGACACTTTTGCTGTACTTGACGCAAACTGGACTTCAGCTACACAAAACCTGAGACTTTCATCAGTGGCTTGATAAGTTCAGAGGGCAGGTGTTTAACCAGAAAGACTTTTACTATCAAAGAAATACTGTGAGAATATTTCAGACTTTATTGTGTTCTGGGCTAATCCTCAGTTTTGTAGAGGAATCCCTAAAAATACTATTTAAAATTCAAATCTTACCTGTAAAATTAAAATATCCCTGAAAGTTGGCAAATGGATGTGAGGATACAAAGCCAGGTCTTGTCCTTCTATTTCTTAAGAGAAGAATTAGATTTTCACTGGTAAAGATATTTGTTCTTAATTTTAAATCTTCCACAGGTGGTTCAGAGATGCCTATTACCCAGTGCCTCTGACCTCTCACTGGGAAATCCGGCTACAAAGCAGAAAGACATGGAATGAGATCTGACTGGTGGTTCTTTGTGATTTACAGCTTGTCCATATTAACAGTGCTTTGGGCAGGCAGGGTCAGAACAGAAGAGAAAGAATGCTGCCATTCAGTGTAAGGATTGCTGAAGAATATCTCTGAGAGAAAAGGGAGATTTTTAGCAATGATTTTATGTGTCAGATTAGCAAGATTTACAGCAGTGTCATTACCAAAGGTGACCTTGAGTGCAGTTTCTTTGAAATGAGGTTTTATCATTGCCTTGAGTTGGATGAAAATTATTATACAGAAGGGCTGTTAAGGAGAAAGGAGCATTTGCAAGTGAAGCTGTTTAGAGGCAGTAAGATTTCTGCCCCATTAGCCTCTCCTTTAGCAAGGCATGGATTTCATTGTATTGTTTGTGCAGTATCAGTGAAGTAGGGTGTAATCCTGCTTTCTTCCACTAACACTCATAAGACATTCAGAATGAACTGTGTCCTTTTATCTAGAGTAGAGCTACCGTTGAAGTCTGGGGCCCAAAAATACAGAATACGGACCAAAATAAATAAGTGGTGATTCTATGCCTGAGTATTTATTAAATGTTTCCTCTAGATCTGAAGGTATACACATTTGAACGTAGATCAGAAGTCAAAGATTTTTTTTTTTAAGTAGTAAATGGTGTGGAACAAGGAGAATCATCACCTAAATTTTGGCTCTTTGTGTCATAGCTGGTGGGAAAGAAGGGCTCTGAAAGCCTCAGACCTGCTCATGCTCTCATGCAGGCTCTGAAGAACAGAGCATAGCTGTGGTCCAGGAGCTGCCCTGCCTTGCTGCACGTGCACGTGAGGGGAGAGAAAGGCTGTGCTTCAGGGGATGTAACTTTCACAGTAGTAAGTAATGCTGAAATTCTGGGAAAGCCTCCTTTCCTGGACATCAAGAGAGGCTGCTGGAGTTCAAGGCTGAAAGAGTCTTTCCAGCTTCTGGATCAACCACCAGCCAATGCTAAAGCATATGTCTGCACAGTCTTCTCCAGACAGATGCAAGCTTACTCTGCCAAGAAGCCATTAAACTGCATCAGCCTGGGCCTGATATTAAGCTAATAAGAGAGACTGCTGAGAGATAGCTTTATTAGTGAGAGATTTAGTGCAACAGCACTGCGTAACTTCAGCAGGCTCAGAGATGGGTGAAACAACTTCACCTTTGTCTTCTAAAGCTACCTTTCCCCACCTATCTTCTGGGCAGTAAATTGACTTGTATCTCTTACCCTGTAAAACTAAAAAGTGTATCAGCTGGTGTGTGTGCCCTGGGCTCCTCTGGGCATTCCTCTTGACCTTTCTCCTCTGTTTAAGTAAGTAGATTTCCTTCTTTTTTCTTTTTTTCCCTGTTTTTTTCTTTTCCCCCCTTCCAATTGTTTGCAATCTGAGGACTTTGTTTAAGACTGTAGCCAAGATCTTCAGATTCTGAACTGTTGATGTGAGCAAACCTCGGGGACAAAGGATACTCTGTTCTTGGAAGGGCTGTTTTACACATGCTTGTATTTTTGGCAAAATAAGAGAAAAAGCAGAACAAAACCAATGGGATTCTGGGCAAAACCAGAAACAAAGACACCCCCCTCTGAGAATATGAACAATAAACTTAAAGCAGTGTGATGTACAGGTCACGATCATAGTAAACATTTAGACACTTAGCAAACATTTTTAGCCAATGTTTGAGCCTTGCGCTTAGAATGTCAGTTACACTCCTTCCCCCAGTGGATTTAAAAATATTTCACAAAGGCAGGGAAGTCTTATTCCTATTTTCTACCTGAGTAAGCTGGTGCAGAGAGGTGAAGGCTGAGGTTTTTCAAACTTGGGTGTCCAATGGGGAATCTGTGGGAGCTGTAGATAATTAACAGCTCAGATTGTTTCAGATGATGTTCAAGCCAGAAACTGCTAACTTGCTTGAGCATTAGAGCAGGTCTTTACTTGGGTGCTTCATAAATACGCAGTGGAATAATTTGATTGAAGTTTTGCCACTCTGGTTCAACCACCTTCTTAAGTGAGCTTCATTCCTTTCCTAGCAATGGCAAAGTATTGTCATTCTTGAACTACAAAAGTCTGTATACGCCATCAGACTTAAAAAGTCAGTAAAATGGAAGATGCTTACATTAATGAAAATCACCTGGTAGCAATTAAAACAACACTTTCTAAGTAGAATAGCTGAACATGCCATTGATTTAATGATCCTTGGCAGTGACTGTTTAGCTGGATTTACAGGAAGCTTCACATGACATTTCATTAGTATCACAGTGAATTAACTTTATAGTGGTGTAGTGCTTAATCCAATTTAGGCTTGGTATTATTAATGATACTACTAGGGAAATAGTTTTTAAGGCAATTAAACAGCAGTATGTAATGTTGCCAAGCATCACTAGTGATATCCGATGGCATCACAAAATAACACATTTTAAAAGGGAATTGAAAATGGAAAGATAGCACTTCCTGGTGATTTAATCCTTTGCACTTGGAAGGCTACCAAGCCACATAAAAATCCATTGTACAAGATCAACTTTTGAGGGAGTGTAAGTAAATACATTCATCCTTCTGCTTGCTAGCAGCTTGAGCCACATGCAGTGCATGTGTTACCTCCAGCAAATGTTGCTTTGTTTAAAAAAGGGGTTGGGGGGAAGTACTCTTGACTCCAGAGTCAAATATAATGGCAGATTAGGACAAATCAAAGCTGTACAAACTGCACATTGTTAAATATTCAAAAACCTAGGCTCAAGCTCGTGCTGGTATTGACTGCTGCGATCTCGCAGTATTTGTGTAATGACTGCATACCTGTAGATATCTGAAGTCCACAAATGATAAAATGCTGGGAGGAATAAAGCTTCATCAGCAGAGTGTATGGAGTGTGTAAGACTCTGAATCGTGATTTCTAGAGAGTCACCTTGCAGGAATGTAAAAGGTTACTCTTCATGGCTGTATGTCCTTCCGCTTTCATGAACTTTGCTCTCCTTACAAAACAGGCAGTAGTAAGGATATGGTCTCTGTACAGCCAGTTCAGTTCACTGCCTGTATTAAGATAAGCTGAACTGATGCTGATTTCAGTTGATATGCTAAACAGTGAACTTCAGTAAATGAGGACTCTGACACATTTTGCTGTCTGTCACTTTTTAAACAATGGTGGTAACTGAAAGCAGATGGGTTGGGCAATAGTTAGGACCAAGAGCTTCTTTAAGTACCCCATCTGAATTGAGAGCTGAAGGCCACAGTTTGATCTTCTCCCCACTTCCACTTGTATTCAACTCTCATTCCTTTTTTTCCCAATTGATTCAACAATATGACCATCTTAAATCAACCCACGGGACAACCAAAGCACTGAAGTGTCACCAGCTTCTCACAGAAAATGGGTTCATAATATCTATTTTCCTGGCCCTTCCCCTGCCTTTTGTCCATGTAGATAACTCTGTAGATCTCTTTCAAGCGTGGAAGTAAGTAGTGACCTCAGATTTCAGGAGAACATCTTTGGAATAAAAAATTGTCTTCTTTACTTGTATCTATTAGCATTGCTCAGTAGAAGGTGCATGTATAAGGGCTCAGCCTGAAACTTACTGCAGCTGACTGAAAAACTTGCTGCTGATGTGAATTTATTGGGATCAGGAATGGGAACAGGTGTTTAGTTTTTTGGTGGTTTTTTTTTGTTTGTTTGTTTGTTTGTTTTTTTCCTTTTAAATAATTCTAGCATTGATTTATATGAAGTAAAACAGGACATGAAACTACCGGCTCCCTTTGATCAAAATACCTGCTCACATCAATTGTAATTTTGCCTACTATAGGACAGCGCCCATAATTACCCATAACAGCAAGGAACAACGAATTGGGCCAAGTGAAGTGATGAGTGCATTTTAAGAGATCGTAAAATTCCCATTTCCAGGCATCGTTGTGTTAATACTCCATGACCAATAACCCATATCATCATATACAGAAGTATTATTAAACTGTAATTTACGAGGTGGGCTGCATTGTATGGTGGGCTAGCTAAGAAAGCTTGCATTTGTATGTTGTTCTGGTTATGGTCTTTAATTTGCTCTCTGCCTCAGACTTTCTTATTTAAATTCCAGGCAAAACACCCTAAAATATGATGGATAAATGCGTAAGATACTTGAATGTCACAGTTTTAAGCAACAAGCTGTGGGTTCTCTTGAGGCAGTTTCTTTTTATCATCTTGCTGCGTTTATGTTTGATTCAAATTCTGTTCCCTGTACCTGTTTGACATACAGCAGCTACAGATGTGTTTAAGTGATACATTAGTTCTAAAGATGATTCTTATGCCTATCCTATTGCTTGTTTCTCTCCTTGGTATTTATAGTGATGACAAAGTACCTTTCATTTTATTTTATGGCATCAAAATGTAGTAGGGAAAGGAAATAACATGTCTGCTTTACACTATAGTGTTTTACTGCCTGTGCCGATGTGCCAAGGACATGTACTATACTTTATCATATAACTTAATTTTATTTCTATAGAGTGATTTTCCGTATCACAAGTGGGTGTGCCCTTCTGCCTGTTTGATTTTGTGTAGGCACACTAATTTGTGTGTGTGTGTTTGCTGTCTTGTTTTTTTTATTAAATAAGGAACAGAAGTTGCTTTTGTTATTTAATATCAATATTCCCAAGTAGATAACTTCCTGTGTTGTGACTTAAATCTAGTAGCTGATACTGACATAAACTTCGATAACTGAAGTTACAAGTTCAAAACAAGCATAACGTGTTGTTAAACTGTGGCACCCCCTGCTGAAGGATTCAGTGGCTACGAAAAACTTAGATGGTTTAAAAAGGAGACTGACTACACTTACGGAAGAAAAATCTCTCAAGAACAATCAAATGCAAAGAAAGTGCCTCAGACTGGAGAGTTATTGCTGCACAAATCACTGTGAGTGTTTTAGGATGTTCAATGCATGTTTTCCCTTCTTCTGTACTGTTTTGTAGGCATCTATTGTGTTTTGGACTGGTCTGACCTGTTAGCTCACATTACAGTTTTTATAATGTAGCTAGACTGAAGAGGGAGAATGTGTGAAATGTATTTAAGCCAAAATGAACCACTCATTGCTGTGGAGTAATGAAACTGACAGTTCCCCCTCCCACTTCAAAGGCCATCTAAAATCTGGTGTTCGCTTTGCTTACCCTTGTTATGTACACCATTGTGTAGGCAAAGTATGAAGTACAGCTACTTGGAGATTGTTGTGGTCTGTGCTCACTTGCACTAATGTAATTGATGACATAAGCTCTAAACCTTAATAATGAAGCCCTGAGGAGATTAAGCAAAGTACTTGGGAGTGGAGCTTCTGCTCATGAAGTAATATTAAAGGGAGCAGAGTTAGGTACAAGCTCCCAAGCAAGGGACTCTGGGAGGGCCTGCTTCAACTCTGGACTCTATAGTTGCTCTCTCCTGCCCACAACATACAGCATGTGTAACTGTCGAGTTTGTTGTGGAAGCGTTATTTTGGGGAGAACAGGGCAGATAAGGAACCTAACAAACCCCTGTAACCAACGGCATCTTAAAAGCCCATGAGCTATGTTAAACTACCTCCTCTTATTCATTAGAGCTGGGGGTAGCCTTCTGCATAAAGGGGCAGAATTTGTCTTTCTAATGCCCCTTTCCTCAGATGAGCAAAAGCCTGCACAGCAAAGACTTAACCTTAAGGGTGATCACAATTCCATAATGAGTTCTGTTAAAGGTCTTGCTTTCCTTTGTGCCTCTGAAAACACGGCTTTTATTGGCATAAAAGTTGTCATAATAGAAGTTGAATCCTAGAATAAAGTTAGAGAAATATTTCATTAATAATAGTCAATTAATGTATCAGTGGAGCACAATAAATGCATCTGATTTTATATCAAAGATACACCACTTCCCTTTTTGTAAAATGCTTCTTTTCTTTGTATGTTGAACTTTCATAGTGGAGCATTGACCGTGATACTGAACACAAACTGTGCTGTTACACCTGCTTATATGTGTTGACGTCACTGGAGGTATATGGGATGTGTCTGAGGACTTGGACTCAGCAAATTATCCTCTTGTAAGCTGAGTTCTCAGGTATGCTAATTCCCCTGTACTTTTTCCCAGGGAGGTCTGTGGTCTGCAGTTGATTTAAGGGTGGGAAACTGTTGCAGCCTGTTGCCAATTTGGCCAAGGAATTTATGAATCTGGAATCCCTGAACAGTCACAGAATCCGAGAAATTACAGATGGAAAGGGACAATGAAGTATCATTCAAGTACACATGCCAAAGCAGGATTGTTTTGTGTAGTTAATTCTCCAGTGTTTTGTCCAGACATATTTTGAAAAGCTGTTATATGATGTTCACAGTCAGTGCTAGGGAGTATTGTATTCCTTGACATTTAAGTGTATGCTCCTTGAAACTTCTGAAAAAGCATGTATTCATATAACACATATATTTATCATATGGGTGAGCCATCTTTCATGGCTCTTCAGAAAAAATAAGCGCTTTTCGATACTAACAAACTTCTCCCAGGCACCAGTTGTAGGCTGTGGAAGTTAAATGATATTTGAAACAGAGAGCCTTAGAATCTATTAACACTCAAATGATCATTTTCATAGAATATTTCAGAATCCCTTTCTCCTTCACAATGTAGTGCAGCCTTAAGAAATAGGAGCTCACAGAAAATGCATTGGTGGGGTCAGGGGTGAGAAGGGAAAGAGATCTGGGCTACCTCTTCTTCCAAAGCCTTTGCCTGGGCGGTACAAGTGGATATAATATAGTAGAAACGGATGTTTTATGGAGGAGTAGGAATAAAATTTCAGGGGAATACTCTTGCAGCTGTAATTCTGTTTGAACCCCATCTATCTCTGCAAGGTTTTTATGCTTAAATGGTAACTTGGATTTAACGTTCTCTGTCATTGGTGGTTCTGAAGTTGACAGTCTTGCTTTTGGTACATAGACCAAGAACTTCCTTCACCTAGAGAATATTGTTCCCCTACCATCAAAAGAGGAGAAGCAACTTTTTTTTTTCTGGTATATATGTATTCCTTTTCTTTGTCTGTTGAGTTATTCAAAAAATTGTTAAAAGTCTGATTTTAAACTTTTTGACTGAGTTTCAGACTTCAGCCTGTCTTGTTACAATAGAACTCACCTTAGCAGGTGAAATATTTTGCAAGGTTGCAGAAAAACCTTTTTAATGTTCTCCTTTTCTAAAACCAAATGTCAGCGCTCAAATGTTGATCTTTTTCATATGCCAGATTGTTACAAGCTTCTGCTTCGCATGAGTTGTCTAACCTCTCTAGCTGTTCAGTTAACAAAGAAAATGCTACAATGGAATGAGTAAATGAATATAAAATTCAGTCTTAACTCATTAAATTCAGTTGTCTTCAACTAGCTTTTAGTTGGCTAATGGCTAAATGAGTACATATAGCTGAACTCAAATATTTAATCAGGTACTATTAGAAAGGTCACAGTCCTACAAAATAAGCATCATATTTCTGCATTGGTCCATGGAACATGTGAATTACTGACTTCTGTGGTTTCAACTAGACTTGAAATATATAAGCCAGACACATTTTTATTGAATCAGTAGGTATTTCAATGGAAGTGTGGCCTTTCTAAGGAAACTTCGGTTTGTGAATATCTCGCTGGATGAATTTGGTAGAAAAAGTGTCATATATTAAATAGCTGGAATAATACATGTACATCTTTGTGCTATATAGGACTGCATAAAAATAAATCTAAGACAATGCGAGTTGGCAGACTATTTCAGGTATTTCTTGCAGTGACAGCATGATTTGCTCATGCTACTTTTGACTCTTGCTATTGACTACCATACATTTAAAAGCAGACCTAAAAATAACTATGCGGGAGCCTGACACTTTAAGATTTGCAAGATTTTGGCTCTATTGTTACGTGTTTGAGAAAGACAAATTGTCTCAAATATTTCAAAAATCATTTAGAAGAGGAAAGGATGGCCCTGGGGAACAGTTAGCGACTAGGTAAGGAAAGTAATTTTTTTGACGACTTTGAGACAGGAAATGTTGCAAAATAGTTACTGTACTCTTTTGATTGACTCAGGCTCTTTTCTGATTTAGGCTGATTTAAGAGGGATTAAGGTAGTGATTAGGTTCTTGCATGTTCCTAGGAAGAGGTTAGTACCTAGTCCTTTGGGAAAATTCACGGGGGACAGGCAAACTTGAAGTCCTGAGGCCAGTGAATACTTGAGGACAATGAGCCTGAAGAGAGGAGAACTGGTAGGAGTTTCTATAGTTTTTGGAAGTCCTGAACCAAAGAGGACAGTAGCAGAAAGAAAACATGAAAGCCTAGATAAGCACACTTAAGTTCCTGACCTAAATGGACAACAACTACTTCAGCAGTTCCACTGACCTCTGGAAGTCCCAGGATGTGGAACAGACAAAAGATACAATGAAAAGGTCTTGCAGTAATTTCCAGAGGGGGTGGAATTTGCTTTGCAGTCTCTAAGGTGTCCGCCGTGCCCCAGGAACCAAGGCACAAAGCAGATTGTGCACATGTGGGATCATCACTGGACATAATATGCCCTGAGACAGCATTTATTCCTATGAAGGCATCCAAATGTGCTCTTCTTGAGTAGGGAAGGAATGATATAAGTACATATTGAGCTGCATCATGTAAAAGATATTTGTAGTCTTGACCCTTAATTACTTGCCAGCCTGTTTGCGCTATAGGATGTTCAGAAAGTAAATCTCTGAGGCAAAATTTCCACCAATCTCTCCATAGTATAGGATCATTTTACCCAAGACTCAAACCCCTTGCATGGAGTTAGAAGTAAAACACGAGTTGTATTTTGTAGAGTTGCTAGTCTCCTTGGATTCAGTAAGCTCCAGTTTGGAGAGCAGAAGCTCTCAAAAGTGATAACAGCATCCTCTTACGTCTCATGTATCTCCTTTCAGGAAGCTGAAACTAAACTGAGCCTGACTGAATATACATGGTCCATACAGGTTCTGAGATCACCCCAAACTGTAAATTACGACTTAAGCATCAGGCCTGATGAACAGAGTGGGGGAAGAGAGGAGTTTCAGAACCATACTGGTTTATTCCTATGCCTTTTTTTAAAATGCTGAATTTTTACTCATTAAACGCACCTGAGCTCTGTGAAAATGCCATTGAATAAACTAATTGCTTGTAAAGATAGGGGGTTGTGTATTCCGCTTTTTATTAGGGAGAGATCACTTTTTACAAAAATGCTGTAATTTGATAGTGTGAATAGATGGTCACTGTGGCTGAGGACTAGCAAACGAAATTGGAAGATCAGTTTTTACCCTGTTTTTGGGGTGACTGGGTTGAAGGTTGACTTGTGATAAAGATGTTTTTGGATGATGACACAGTGAGATACCAGGACTCAACAGGCATTGTAGGCTCCTTTCACTACCTAAATAAATACCCTTTTATTTGAGAGAAAGCAGAGATTATTTCCCCCTCAGACCTGTGGGACAAGGAATCTCTCAGGTATCACGCTCTGACAGGTACTTGCTGTGAGATGTGACACAACTATCCTGGTGCTTTGGCTACTCGGATAGAGCAGGGATTTTCTGCTCTAAGTTACCTTTTTGGTAGATTGTAACAGCATAAACTTTGTGCCTGGTTAGCTGTGCTGAACAAGCCGTGTTTATAACTTAATCCATTTCAATTTCATGCTTTTCTGTTTTCTGGGTTCTATCTATAGTAAAATAGGCTTTTAGTTAAGATGACTTGAAGTGGAGGTTGGTTAAAGTGAGGTTGTGCACATTGAGCTCCCCTGCAAAGGTCGTAGGACACAGAAGATGTAACAGGAAGAGAACAAGTTTACTTCGTGGTTCAAGATGCCTTGACGTTGGAGCTAACCTTTTCTCGGATTGCTGGAGGGCACTGGGGAATATTCTGTGGTACGCAAAGAATCATGGAAAACAGATTCCGTAGGCCATGCCGGGCTCAATGTGTCCAGTGTGGCTGCATGCGCTCAGTGGTCTCAGAGCCACTGACCCAGGTGCTCCCTTTAAAACCTTTGTCCCAATGAAGGAGAAAGAGTAGCTGGTCATGGGTGGGAAGGAATTGCCTTTGTTTTTCAGGCAGTTTTGAAAGAAGGCTGTTTCCAAGTTGGTGTAGGTCTTGGAAGAACCCGATGGTTTGGGTAGTGCTAGTTTAAGGCACTATCTTCCTTTTCAGTGGCAATTCGTAAGAGTTGCCTGCGCACTGTATCAGTTGGTTATCTATTAAGGTCTTCATGCAGCTTAAAGGGAAAGAAACAAAGCATAAACATTTCTAGTTTTTATACTCCTGGGAAGTTACAATCATTTACAGAAAGAGAGAAGTACAGTTAATTACTGTTTGCTGGCTAACTTGCACGTACCCCACAGAAGCTTCCAAGAGGCGGAAAAGGAAGTGCTGGCTTTGCTGAAATAAATGGCAGTGCTCACACTGAGTTCACTGGGGCCAGTGTTTTACCCAAAGAAAGCATAAAATTAGCAAGAGTATTGCTCTGGGCTGAAAGAGAGGCAGGAAAATTGGAGTTCAAACGCTTCCTATTCAGATTCCCAAACTTTAATTCTTAATTTATCAAAAACAAATGAAGGAACAATACAAAATGCTGTTTCTAGTTATTAAAAACAACCTTTCTGTTCAGGGGTTTTGCTAATTTCACAATATTTACTCCCAAACGTAGTTCTCCAAGGCTTATGAGGACAAATATCTGACTAAAAGGACAAATAAAAGTAATGGCAGTGGAGATCTGGTCTTGCCAAAGACTGGAGAGTGCCCCATATGCAGACATGCAAATCTGAGAATCACTCAACATACTTTTGTAATGTTCGTGAGAGGAAATTTTCAGAGTTCCTGAAGAGATTTTAATTAACTACTTCCTAGGACCCTGGCTTGTTCTCAAAAAATTCAATGTCAAAACTCCCACTGACTTGAACAATACAGTTCTAAGTCCTTTGAGATTACTGTTATTTAAGAGAGAACTGAAAATTTCTTACTTTGCAAGACCTAAGTTCAGGGCCTTGCACTCCTGTGATTTCCCTAGAATAGCTGGTGACATAAATAACACCTGAAACAGCCCGGAGCTGCATTCCTGAGTGCTTTAGGTGTTAGGGAAGTCATCAAGTACAATAGGCAACACAAAGTCCCTATAGTTCAGCTCTGGCAGGTAAGCAAAGGAGGCAAAGGATTTTTCAGACTATGTATTTCAGTCTTTTCCCCCGCCCTGCCCCCCACTCTCTTTTGCTTTAAACAAATACACATTTTCTGTTAAAGATGTGAGGTCTTGACAGCCTATTTAGCATTAATTATTCCTTATTGCATTGCAGACAACCCAGGACTCTGTGTGGTGGTATAAAGGCAAACAAAGATGAGGGAACACCACTGCAAGGGTTTTAATTCTCAAAGTAGGATTTAGGAATCTAATCTTATTTTTGGAATTCAATCCTTTTTATTCTTTAAGCCCAAATTTGTGACAGAAAGAGGTGCAGTGTAAGTACTTGTGTGTTTCGCAGAAATGCTGCTGGGAGCAAAGTGAGTGTGTGGGTGGAAAGGGTGAAAGACTGGCAAGGGCTAGTGTCACCAGAATGAGCATGCTTTCTTCTTGTGGGAATGCTGTCGGGTCCTTCCTGTCTCAGATCTGCTGACTGCCCAAGTGATGCAGATGCTGTAGACCCTTATTTACCTCTGGTTTTGGTGAGTGTGCTGTTCGTGGCTGCGCTGTACTCATTTTGGCTTATAGAGAATTTATATTGGAGTTACAGCAGTATCCAGTTATAGCTGGTTTGCTGTAAGGAAGCGAGCTTGCTCTTCTCATACCTTTTAATGTCAACGCAAGGACAGACAGTGTGGGGAAAAAAAGGAGTGAAAAAAAGACAGGTATAACCAGGTTCCTAGAAAACAAAATGTTGCTTTTATTTATTTTTCAAGAAAATTCATTTTGGTTCACAGCTAATCTTTCTACCTGATATGGGCAAATGCAAGAAACATGTATAACGCATACTTTGGTTCCTTCATTTGAAAAGCTTAAATCAGAAAGACACTGGAAAGAGAGGACAGCTCATTAGCTGTTGCCTCCATCTGCAAATAAAATACCAAATACATAAAAGCTAAATCCTTCTTTCAGCATGCAAATTCTAGGAACAGCTTGTGCATTCCGCTGGTCTAGCCACAAAGACTAGGGAGACCACATCCAATCACTGACTTATACTCCATTGGCAGAGCCTCCAGTTTCATTGCAGATGGGAATAGGAAATGGAAAACAGTTTGTCTCTAACAGAGGCATTTTTTAATATGCAACTAGTGGCAAAACTAAGCTCTAGTAATAGTAAGTTCCTTTTGGAAGACAGATCTACAATGGATTCTGGTAGGAAAAAAGTGTTAGTTTATGGTATTTTGCTAAGGTTTTAGAAGAAGTATTGCAGGAAGATCAAGCCCCTGGATTATCTAATTTGTTTCTATGACTGGTTGAAGATTTTTAATTATCAAGAAATGGCTGATTTTGCAAAAACCTTCTGGCCTAGAAGTGAAGTCACAAAAACAACTGCATCATCTGTTTCATTTGGATTGCTGTACTGCAAAGCCCTAATAATATGCAATAGCCTTGGAGGGAAATAAAAGATACCTCTTGTCTTCTTTTTGTAAAATACTAATATCTCACCCTGCTAATTTCTTTGGCTGCCATCCAGTGTGAATTCTGCTGTGTCTTCATTGCTCTAGGTAGGATTTCTGTTCTGATCAGTGCTCTCTGTACTTGACATTTCCAAGAATTTGGTGTATCCCAGGCCCTTGGCTTTGACTTCCGCAGTTAAGCATGAATGCTCTTGGGACTTAAACGATAGCCAGACTGATGGAAACTGATGCTTTGTGGCCAGCTTATCTTTCTGGCAGCTTCTTAGGCAGAATCTTCTCTGGGAGATGGCAGTCAGGAGAGGATCCTGTCTGCAGACCTTAGTTCCAAATATGATCGATTCCTTCTTAAAACCCAGAACGTTGCCTCACAACAGCCCTGGAAGTACAGACCTGTAAGCAATAGAGAGTAAAAGAAGAGAGGAAAAAATTATCAATATTTAAACCTATTCTGCCCGCCCAACGTGACCAAAATGATTGAGAGCTGTGTGATGAGTCTAAAATGGCTATAGATGGCCAGCAATCTTAATTATTGGGAGCCTTTTTTGAAGCATGAGATCCCCTGTCAGCCAACCTCTGTTTCACCATCAAAGTAAAAATACTGCATCAGTATATTTGCGTACCTTTAACTTTACCAATAAGCTTTGTTTCATTTTATGTTTCTATTCTTCCCATTGTGTGCTGCCGAAGTGATGAGGGAATATGCGTGTCTGAGGTGAAAGGGTGTGTTGACATCTTGTTTCTTCCATCTGTTGTAGACTGTAACTTGTGGCTGAAGTTCTACCTCCCTGGCTCCTGTTGTTTTTCATGAATTAAACCCTTAAGTTGAGCTGCAATTCTGTACTAAAGTCTAAAAAATATGTGTAATACTTGCATGTTAGCAACTCTTATAAATTGCTGCCTATAATAAGTAAGCAATAATTAGTGATAACATTCTGTATTTTATCTGTCTATTATTGATTTCAAAGCATGTCTGCAAAAGATGGGCAAATATTACACCGGATAAGGCTTGTCAAAAACTGCAGTAGAGATAGGTAAATATGGGTATTTTCAAGCCTTTGCTAATTGCAGTGACTTACTTTTCAATATCCCAGTATCTGCAGTGCTTGTGAGGCTGGTTAGAGGACTTGAAAGTGGCACAGTGATTGGTGCTGGCCAGTCAGTTAGTTGTCTTTCTTCACGAGTCTTATAATAAGGAGCAGAGGCAGGCACTATTTACTCCTTATACGTGTAAGTTGTAAGAATGGGCTCTGACTACACTGAACAAAGCAAAGGACGAACCTCCAGAATGCACTTCAGAGGCAGGAAGATAATTTAGTTGTTCTGACTTGGCCTCCAGAAAAACCTGCCTTTTTCCCTTGAGTGCACAGTGAAGCAGGCTGCCTAACCCGGATTCCTAAATCACATGCCTGAAAGCACATAGGCGAATACCACTATCCCACATAGCGAAAG
Source organism: Limosa lapponica baueri (assembly GCA_002844005.1). Taxonomy (NCBI): domain Eukaryota; kingdom Metazoa; phylum Chordata; class Aves; order Charadriiformes; family Scolopacidae; genus Limosa; species Limosa lapponica. The sequence continues at coordinate 28,300 of KZ505744.1, forward strand.
GGATGGGATAAAGTTCAACCTACATCCCATCTCCCAGCTTTTGCCAATGAAACGATTATCTTATTTTTAAGTGAGAGTTCAATCTTTTTCATTGTATAAAGAAAAAAGAAAAATCCAACCAGTCTCCTTCAGATTCAGCCCTTCAAAATGCCAGCTCTTCTGCTTTTTACTGCCTTCTTACTGAAAGATAGTCGTGACAGTTATCTAGGAGCGGCAGAACTGTCTGTGGTGAGGTACTGTTTGGTGGAAGTTTTTGTAGATCTCTTAGTTAATACCAGTTAATACCCAGTGAATGGAATTACGTTAGTTCATGCCAGCCGAGCATGTAACTCTGTTGCGTGTTCTTATTTTTTTTATAATGTAAGTTATCTTTTCCATGTGTGGATTGTTCCATGATTTCCTCCAAATCTAGTAATATGGGAAAGGCTAGATGATCCTAAACCCTGTGAGACTGGAGACCCTGGCTGGAAAGTCCAAGCCCTGGTCTGCTCCTGAGTAGAAGTGTTCAGAGCAAGCCAAAGGAGTCAGAGGCTTAGGAGACCATGCTAAGCAGGTCATCATTGCACGTTCTGTGAGTCCAAACAAGTGATTCCAACCGTGCCACTTGAAAGTCACAAGCTATTTTGTGGAAGAGAAACAGTGAAGTCTGAGGACAGATTTCAGTAAGTAATTATACAGTAGAGAGAGCTGCATTGAGCTGTGCTTTACTACAATTCAGGGGTACCAGAGTTTCAGCAAATATATTTTCTGGTTCCTTGGCTATCTCCTTTGCTGTTATATCCGTGGGTGGAATAGGCTGGATGGGTGGATTTGTGACTACCTAAAATTTTTTTTGCTTGCTGCAAATCCTATAAGGAACCTGGTTGCTAACCACAAATGTGCACACACACAGAGGAAGTTGCTATGTATGACTCTAAAGTCAAGAGTTTTCTAAAACTAAGTGGAAAGCACATCTGTAGTTTTTACCAAGTTAGTTCTTTTTAAAACAACAGCTGTTTTGGAACATCTGCAGCCATATCATGTCAGCTGATTGAGCCACTGAAGAGGAGAATAGCTTTGGCTTGACTGGCAGCAGCAGGCTTCCAGATACATTAATAACATCTGGAGTAGAGTACAATCAATGTTTCCACTGTGATGAGGTTTGGCAACTTTTTGCTAATCACAGTCTGATGCTTGTTAAGCCTAAATCTGGTGCTTGGAGAGCTTTCATGTTTGTAGCATTGCCATTTGATAAATTGCGCTAATTTAGTCAACCTAAGCACTTTCGTTAGAAGAATCCTGATAATTCTGAGGAGAGACATGGATGCTTTGTTCCTAAATAACCTATTGATCTTTTTTCCTAATGGTTGTGTGCATGTGTGCCACCTACTGTTTCAAACCCTTTGAACAATTCAGTAGCTGGAGAGTCTTCAGATAGGCTTTTGTCCAACTTTGCCAACAGGAAAAGTATGCCTTCAGACAGTGAAGCCATCCAAAAAGCATGGTCTTACAAGTCTTGCAGCTGGTCTCTCTAAACACAGTACATTTACCACAATCCAACAGAAGAAGTTAGAGGAATTAAAAAAGTGGAAATTCAAGGAAGAGGAAAATAAACCACTGCAGGCCTCCCTAAAGCAAAAATAGTGATTTCTTATTAAGATGGGAAACAGGGAAGTGTCAGATTTCCTTGGTTTCTGTGGCATAAGTGGAGCAGTTTACATGGGTTAGAGCTATTGGTTTTGCTGGGTCCAAATTTAGGCAAGCTTTGTTGTGCTGTTTTTAACTTCCAAGAAGCAGATGGGAGAATTACATTTTCCCTGAAACCTACTCGTTGCACTTTACCTGTGTAACTATATCTGCCTATTTTAGAATGTCTTGTGGCATATAGTGTGAAATCACTAATTAAAGGAAGGGGTTTTGTTCGACATCACTATTTACATAACATGAAAATTAGCCTCGAGCAAAAAAAGAAAGTAATGATACCTTGCTTACATTTATTTCTCAGGTGACTCTGAATTTATTCACTAAGTATGTGTATGTTACTGTCCTCTGGACTCAGTGAGTCTGGCTTTGGGACTTTCACTGTGTTCTTCAAATACACTTGGCTTCTGGCAAAAATGCTTAAGGGAGGTGAAGATGTTATTAGAAATGTGTCTTTGCAGGGCTTTGTTGCCATGATGGGTTTAGCCTCTCCTTAGCTTCTCATAGATGTTGAGATATTTTATTTTTTAAAAGCTAAACTGCTACAAGCCTAGATGATACCGTTTGCATACGGACAGAGGATCCTTGATTATTCCAGATTGGGAACCTTGCCCTCAACAAACATATTTAATACACATAACAATGTCTCTTGGCTGTGCGCACTCCTGGCCCATCTGCTTGAATGGCATGGTGCCTGCTCCTTAGGGCACAGGTTCTGAGTGATGATGGGTTTAATTTGGCATGGTCTGTGACAGTGTAAATACCATCATCTCTTCAAGAGGTACTTCCCGTGAGCTATACCATCTCATCAGGTCATTGAAGCTACTTTAGAAGTTGTTATATCTGTTGATATCTCATTCAGACTGGCTTGTAATAGGACTGTGGAAAAGAAAGTTTATTTTTGTAGATGCCAGTTAAATAAAGTCCCAACAGAATATGAAAACACCAGGCACTCAATGTAACAAGAATGTCCATATGTGATAATGACCTCAGGGGACAAAACTGCCCTGGAGAAATCCACCAATTTTCTCCATCACAAAATATGTTAGCTACTTCTCTGTTACAGCCATTGGTTAGTGACTGAATTTGTTTCTTCTGAGTGGTCAGCACCAGGGCACGTGTTATACCTGTCTGTATTTTGAAAGTATATAGAATATGTTTGATTTGACCAAGTATCATCTCTGAAGGCTGGATTGAAGAACAGTAATCAACTGCATGCATTTACTCAATTCAAAAGTCTAGTCAGCACCTTGCTGATTTGTGAAGAAGCCACTATTTCAGTAGATACGTCCCTTCTTGATAATTTCATAATAGGAATGAGATTTCAAGATGTTGGGAAAAGCATAAGTAATGTCCCACACAGCTGGTGACAGTATTTAGGAAGGAGACATTACAAACATGTAATGTTTACATTACAAACATGGGCTGGAACTCCTAGTGAAGTATCAGCACTGATTCTGTTTCAGACTGTTTCTTGTGTGACTTCAAATGTCACTGGTGAAACCTGTAGGCTCTCTGATTTAGCTCTTGTGCATTGGGTTGTCCCCTATCATAAAGGGATGATACCACTTCCTTCCTTTGTGGCATTAAGATATTCTGTCCTGTGCTTGTGACCACTGAGTATCTCGGAGTGTGCCCAATGGCCTAAATACAATAAATAGTACAGGTCCCTATACCCAAGTAACAAGCAGAGCTGCTATGAACTAGGTGTCCAAATCCCTGTGACAACTTTGCACATTCCATCTGTGACATGAATTGATAAAAGTGACAAGGCATACGTGTGTTTTTGTTGCTTGTAGCATATTTTCTGTGGATGCCATATGTCTGTTCCTCTGGCCAGGTCTTCTAGCTGCCTGTCTGGTGATGTGCTTTGGGTTTACGTGGAGCTGTTGGGGGTAAAGAGGAGGAAAGACTGTGCCGTCCTAGTGAGCAGCTGGGTGTGCTCAGCAAAGGAACATGCTGGAGCACAGACTGGAGAGCAGAGCCCCATTAATGGGAGTGGAACAGGCAGGGTCAAGAGAATAGCAGGGAACAGACGCAGAGATTCAGAGGTGAGTGAGGCGGAGGGGACAGTGGAGAGTTCATGCGCCTTGGGAATTGCTGGCCTGCTGTGAGAGGCAACAGTGGAGAGTTATTTGCAAACCTTTTATCTGACTGTCATCCAGCAGAACGCTATTTTCTCTTTTGAAAACGTCTTTACCTTAATTTGCATCTGAGTTAAACAGAACTTCTGATACTGGAAAAACTGTAGGGCATTCCTGATGTAGCTGCTTTAATGGAAAAGTGCAGGCAAATCTTCAAACTCCCCTTATATTTCTGGTAACTTCACAGTCAGATGCACACTCTACCTTTTGTCCCATTTAATCTTCCTGGTAAGTAGTTAAGGCATTAGTTGCTTTTCTCCCCCACACAAATGATTTGTGATGTTAATATTTTTACTGGTTTCCTCAGTATTAAGTATGTGAAATACTTAAAAATCTATGGAATCTTTTACGGAAGTGATAACACTTAAATTGCAAGAACTTAAATCTATTTGGCCCGTGCATTCTCATGCTACATCAAAAATTGTGAACCCACTTTCGGTGTTTCATCTTTGGGGTTGGTTTGAGTTTTGAGTTAAGCCTTTTGAAAAAGTTAACAAAAATCTTCAGAGAGAAAAAACATCTGAAGGCAAGGAAATCATGGGTGAGATATAAAACCTTAGACAATAAATTGGTTGTCAGTGATTTAGCAACAGGTTAGTGTTTCTACCTTCTCAGTGCTCCTTAATTAGTCTTTGAAAATTGATAACGTTTTAATGTAATTTTGATTGCCTTTTTCTGGAGGTCAGTCTAATATTGTATTGCATGATGCCAAATTACTCTTCTCACAGTTAGGGGATATAATTAAAAGCACAAGCACGCTGGTTTTGATTAAGGGAGCTGAAAAGAGTTTATTTTCTTACTAACTAAGAAAAATTGAGTTTCATGGAAAGACTTTTGGGTTTTTAGTTATGCTGTTTCTTAACCTCTTCTTTGCTGTTAACCTACTTGTGTGTGACTGCTTGGAACAAAAAAGGTATCAGCAGACCAGCTACACAAGCTGTTTTATCTGGGGGCCTCTTACCCAGGAAGTATAGTGTGATCCAAGATAGAGTGCATTTTATAGGACTCAATTGGTAACACCAATCATCTGGGGACTCTACAAAATCTCTGCTTCTATCTCTGGCAGAGTTAGATGATAAGTTCATCATTTCTATCCATAGTAATGCAGGAATTTTACACAATTAAAACTCATGCTGAAATATGCTGACAGCCAGAGGAACAAGAAGCTTGATTATTCCTGTAAGGATATACCTCCCCAGCTCTCATGGCTTGTTCCATTCATTATTTTGTTTTTTTCAAACAGCAGAGAGAGATGAACATGGAGTCAAAGCCTAAGCAGAGCTCTCCTCTTCCAAGCCTCCACTTTGTGAACACTGGCAATTAGCATCTGTGCCGTGGTCCCAGCCTTTGGGGTCTGTGATTGCAGGAGAATCTCAACTTTCAGGGAAAAAGTAAAATAAAGGAAAAATCTTTTTAGCTGATACTGCCATAGGGGAAATGTAACTTGAAATGTGATCCAAGTGGCTTAAGCACACATAGGGAAATAACAGGAAATCCATACTATTTTAATTTTGGAAAATTCATGGTTCTTAAGCCATGTTTAGAATTCCTAGGGATCTGGCTGATGATTTGTGAATGCGTCAAACTGGCAGTACTATGCTGTTTTAAGTAACCCAGATCTCACTTATTCACACAATGTAGTTGCGTGTCACAGAGAACTGTTTTCCTGTTCTGTTTTCTCTTCTTGTTTTGAGTTCTGATCTGGAGCTGGATTAACCTCATGTTTTCCAGTGAAATAAGCACTCCACATATTGGGGTGGAAAACTTAGTAGTAAGGCACATTTTAAATGTAAAAAATGAGCTAAATTTTCTATCTGCATATATTTATATCAGCCCTGTAGTAAGAACTATTACAATTCCATGACATATAGTATTCTATAAGTCCCAAGTAGGTGTACAATGAATTTTCTAGTTAGAATAACATTTGTAATCACAGGAGATATTTGAACTGTTTCACATCAACTCCTTTGTAGCAGTGGAAAAGACCTAATTTGGTTCAGGAGCCACTGGATGAGGCTGTCGGCCTCCATATTTTTTCCTCTTGCTGATAATCGTTTTCCCATGCAACTGCTATATTCCTTGCTGTTCAGCAGCAATTGCTGAGATCAGTGTGGAGGTGGCCAGGTTTCTTCCTCTGCCCATACAAGGAGGTGCTTGTTCTGCCAGGAAGGAGGGTGGATGGATGGATGCCATAGGCACAGCAGCTCTGAGTGCTTGTTGGTCTCAGAACATGGGGTGTTTCAAACTTGCCAAGCTGTAGGAAATGAGTTAGGTCAGCCAACATCTCTGCATGGTGGTTTGAAGGTTAAAAAAACCTTTCAAACCCTTTCCTGGGTGCAGAAATAGTATAGTCTGTTTTGCTGCTGAAGTAGGTTTGGAGGGGAGCCAAAAAAAATCCCTGTGGCTATAGACTGTATATGAATTGAGTTCAAAAGAGAGATCACTTGTTCTTGTGGACTGACAGGTATTTTCAATTTTTTGCAGTGTGATTTCATTACTCATAGTTACCCAGATTTATTTTGTCCTGCTGGAGGCACTTATTGGGCACAGGGGTAGATTTAATTTTAATAGAGGTTTGGACCTGGCTGTAGTTATAGTACTATTAGTCTGGGGTGGAGAAGGGAAATCAAACTCGGATTGTTGATTTGCCTCTTGGCTGAGAGCTTATCAAGAGGGAAATAAATTTGCAGTAATAAAAGCTGTTCTTGACGTTCCCTTATGCAGAGGAGGCAAAGGTGATGATTAAATGGAGGTTACACATTAAAACTTCATAGCTAGAGGAGAGGAGAAAGGACAGAGCAGGATGCCTTTCTGTCCCATTGGATGCTGCAAGCTTCTGGTATTTGGGTTTATTATGGACTCTAAAGAGTTCGAAGATTGTCTTCCTACTTCTAATGGGTAAGATACGGGGTGCCAATTTAAATTCTTTATGGTTTTGATGATTATTTCAGTTGTGCGATTATGAAGACACCTATGGTTAGCCTTTACGCTATGATTTGGAGTTCTTTCCAGTCACTCAGGTGAAACAAGACAGTAAGGTCAAACAAAGATGTGGGCTGGAACTGACTGGATTTTCCATGCATTCTTGTACTGAAGAGAAGAAAATTTTCTTAGAAACCTTTTCATTTCCATCCAGACTTCTTTTTTTTTTTCCTGCTTTCTTTTTTTCTTTCTCTTTTCTTTTCTTTCCTTCCTTCTCAAATGAAGGTTTTTAGGGTAATGAATGCAAACTTAGACTGGTGTAAAAAGAGAAATAAGGACTGTGGCTATGCACATCTAACTTAAGTTTTGTTCTCATAAAGACTACAACAAATACTTTAAAGAAAAATGAGCCTTACTATCACCATCCTATGCAGTGTCATGTTTTGAGTATCAGTAGAGTAACACTACATTGACTGCATCTGTCTGCTGCCTGAATTGGGCCGTGATAAACCAGTGTAGAAGCTGGTGATGAACGTATGATACATGTGTGAGATACGACTGGCCTGAAAAAGAAGTGACAGGAATTCTTGTTTTAGTAATGGCCCAGAAGGGGAGAACAAGGTTACAGTCTTTCACATGGGAGTCCATTTATGTGTACACAAATGCAGCTCCTGAACTTTGCTTGCACGGAAGTGTTCTGTATCTTGTTTTAAAATGCTGCATTTCTGTGCTTTTTGCATTTCCAAGTTCTTTGTGCTATGTAATCCTTTAAATATAAATTGATTAAGCCTACTTCTTGCTGTATCTGAATTTTACAGGAATATTGATGAAAAGATGGGACCGTAGGATACAACAGAGCCCAAGGAGGTGCCCTTTGAACTGTGCACGGCTTTGTCTGACCTATCTTTAAAGATTACCCATGACAGAGACTCCATAAACTTCTGAAGTAATGTGTGTTCTGTCCCTGTGTTTAGAAATCTTTGCCTTATGTCTAAGCCTTTTACTTACTGTTTTATACACAAAACACATGGAAAGTAGCATATTCCCTTCTGTTCAACAGCCCTTTTTTGTACTTGGAGGTTATTGTCACAAAGCCCCTTCACTCTCTCCTCTAGAATAAACAACTCTGGTCTTTCAATCATCTCTTGCAAATCATGTTTTCTAGAAGTTAAAAGATAATGTACTATCTTGATGGGCCACATGGGAGGAGGAGGATGCCGAGTGAAATTCTGTGAGAAATTATTCATACTCCAAGATGTGCTAATGAAATATTTCATAACCTCATTAATATGAACACCAGCATGTTATCTTTGAGGTTCATGAAAGTTTGCATTCCTTCAGTGTGGTTGTGAATGAAGTTAACTTTGTTTTACTGAAAAGGAGTGTTGTAGCATACATTAAAAGAAATAGATTGAAAAGTACATGCTAGATGTAGCCATAGCTGTCCCAGCAAACAGCAGTACATATGGCAATGGCTTAGTGTTCAGCTCACCAGGGTGCCTGGGTCTGCAAAGCTGTAGAATATTCAGGTTCTACTGATATTAAAATTGCAAGTCTCTCCTTTTATCATCATCTCCATCCAAAGCCTGTCTTTCTCATTACAACCCTGTTGTTGCTGCTGGTGATGCTAGCTTTTAAGTGTTAACCATCCCTTCAGAAGGCAGGTGAGACCACTTGAAGTGCTCTCTTAGAGGCAATGAGTCGCTTCTATTTTTGCTTTAGCAGCTTGACTTGGGCATCTCGGTCTCCAGTCCTCTCCTTCCTCACAAGCTTTTTCACAGTGTTATCAGTTATGTTAATGATGCAACATATGTGTGAGTCGTTTTTTTTGTTCTTACCTTGGGATAATAGAGTAAGATTGACATTTTTCAGCATAGCATGAAAATAAAGTGGTAGTATCTTTGTTTTCATCTGCTCCTTTGTCTCTGCAGTGCTTCATTTCACTCATCTTCCTTTAACTTTTTCATATTTCTTTTCTTAACCACTCATAATTGCTACTGTACAGCCTTCTGGGAATGCCCTGGTTTTGAGAGGGATTTGATGGAGCCTTTTCAACGTCTGCCGGACATGTATCAATGCCTGGTTTTCACTCTTTGAGACAGACCGAGGACCAATAAGGATAAAATTTGATCTCTTTAGATAAATGGAAGTGGATGAGCTGTTGCTATATGAAACTTTTTCCCTTTTACTTCTTTTTCTTTTTCTCATCCCACATGCCATATGTAGCTGGTAGGTAGAGCAGGACCTCGGTATTTTCTCAGCCAAGAAGCAGCTGTCTCTGTAACTCATTTCGTAACTTCTTTGATGCTTCCAGAGAAGGAGTGGAGAGTCTGGGACAGGCATGGAGACATTTCCTTTGGATAAAAGAAAGAGGAAGTGCTCACTGTTGTGCTCTTCAAGGGCTGGGCCAAGAGGCTGGCCTGTCAGCAGATGCTTATCATATAGACTCTGATTTCTTCATTCCTCTGAGTACAGGACTTTGTATTAACATGTTATATCCCTGTGGTTGGTAAATCTGGCAGAAGCCTGTGAAACTGGCCTCGGAGGCAGAAGCGCTGTAATGTCTGAGGTGTCTCTTACCCCTCTTTATCATATGGCCTACGTCTATTCTGCTTGAGAAAAATGCCTTAGTGCTTTTGCTGACAGGGTTGAGCAGTCTGCTTTCCTTTTGGAAAGGGCTTTGTGAAGGCTCTTGGTCAAATAGTGACTGTTGAACATAGGGCTGGCTACAAAGCTCTGGTACTGCACTCGGTGCGGGTTTCTCCCGCATAATGGTGATGTACATGCCCAATCCAACTGGCCCATACAGAGAAGCCTAAAGCTGTGTTTCAAGTTTATTACTGACTGCTGTCGCTTGCACAAAATGACGGATTTGACTTTTCCTCACACATCTCTCCCAAACAGACTTTAGAGTAAGAAAAATGGTCCAAGCTATTTGAATCTTGTTCCCAGTGGGATATATTTTTATATGTTAATTCCTATTAAGCTATCCACAGGCAATAGACAAAAGAATTAGGAACACATAAGGAGATTGATATAGAGCTATGTAGCTGTTCCTGTTATAATTGATTTAGAATAATTGAATCATTTTCCTGTAGAAATCTCTTCTTCCGCAGAATACCATTATATTCTGCAGTACCTTTTGTTCCTTTAGTTAATAGAGCTATATAACAAATGCATATCTGCACTGGCAAATGCAGACCATTTGAACTCTAAAATATTAATTTTAAATGTACCTATGGCTATTTTTAATAGTAATTTAAAATGATCCTAAAAAGCACATGTTGAGATAATGAGATCCATAAATATCAGTTGGCATTATTGATTCACATGTATTGCTTCCGTAGATTACTTCCATTTTCCACATTTCTTTCATGTCTGTACTAATCAGGGGGTTGGATTTTGAAGGTATTTATTTATACGGAGCCTTGTGTAAATGCAATGAAATAAAATTCTCCAGTGGGAGCAGAATTAAGCCAGGGTTTACCACTGTGGAAAAATTCAGTCCTTAATTTTTGTTAAAGATTAAAGGAAAGAGTTTAACTAATTTCATAAGCAAGGAGGAAGTAACTTCCCCTTTTCCAAAAAACTCAGGGGATCATTCCTTATTTTTGCAGTCTCTGCAGAAGAGTCTTTCTCTAGGGAATGGAAAGGCAGGAACGTGCTGTAGGAATGAAAAATCATTTTCAGTAGAAACAAAGCAAACTGGTGCAGGCTTGCCCAAGGTAACGTGTGTGTGTCAGCTTCTGTGAGTGAGTGAGGTCCTCTGGCAGTGATGGGCTGTGGTCTGGACATTGGAGTTACTTTTATTGTCTTTCAGTGTGATACTGTTTTCCCTCCTTCCCTCCCTATGTAATTTATCCAAGCAAAATTGGGGCCTTATGAAAACAGTAAAGAAAGATGGAGCTTATCCACCCCGTGAACCCGAAGTGATTCAATTATACCCATTTATATTTCTGCTCATTTTCATGATGGGATTTTTTTGGTTACATATGAACCTTTTCCAAAGTGATTTTGAGATAATCAAAATAAGCCACACTGAAAAATTGCTTAGATAAGTGTCAACTTTAAAGCTTTTTTTAAGTTGCCTGTGGCAGCTGTCCTGTATTAACAAAGTGCATCCTCATTAGAAAAAGTGGGTATGTTGTTACCACATGGCTGTTAAAAACGAATCATCTACTATTGGATAAATACTCGTTAAAGAGAAAGTAGGTTGTATAGGGGTTCTGAATGATGGACTTCACTGTATTTAGGTGCTGTCATGTAAAGTGTCATCATACTTGCTGTCACTCCCACCTTTATGCAGAAGAGAACTGCAGACAGAACAGGGATGGGAGAAATTCGCATTTTTCCACATTTCTCATCATTGCTTTTAAAAAGCAGAGCTGTTTGTCAGACTCTTGGGCTGGCTGCTTAGCTGATAAGGTTTAATTCTGCAGGGAGCTTTATGTTCCAAAAGTATTTTCACGTCATACAAGACTTACATTCTCTCAATTCAATTCTGCTAAAATTGTTTTAGAATGTGTGACTACATAGAAAGAACACTCTCGTTTTTTTTGCAGAAGAAACATGTCTTGTGATGTTTTGAGTTTCCTAAAATTAGTATTTAAAAAGTATTACATTTCTGCTTAAGTGCTGTGGTGCAAATTCAGAAATGAGACTGAATTCTAAACTAATACAGCTTATGTCTTTTTTTGTATTATTGGAGGGGTTTGTTTTATTTGTCGTACTTATATACACTTGACAATATGGACCATGACCTCCAACCAGTTAGAATTGACTTGCATTGATGGTGGGACTAATATGATGGGCGGCGGGATGTATCATTTGCATTACTCCCCTGCCTGTCAGTGTTTTAGTTTTTAATGTAAGGGGTGTAAGTTTCATATAGAGTTAGTCTCCTTAGTGTTCATCATCTGCTTTGAGACTGACAGGTTGAATTACTTACAATGGATGTTTTCCATTCATAAAGTTTTTTCTCAACATGGTAAAAGGAAAACATAGTGACAAATCTTATGTGGAAGAGATGACACGTCAGCATTTTGTTTTATTGGACATTGATGATACAGTATATCACTAAAAGCAGTTTTAGAGCCTAGGAAACAGCACTATTGATCTCCTGGAGTCCTGTTGCCAGAAATTGTATTAAAAAGCTTAACACTATGATGTGTAGCCTCGTGGTAGCAAGGTGGCCAAGAACGACCTTTCCCAGAGATCAGCAAGATGAGAGTCCCAGTGACACAGTGAATTTACTGAGGGAGGTATGTTGCCTATTTGCTGTCCTCCTGTAAACTGAATTGTTGAGTGTCAGGAGGAGGACTTACACATTCGGGATTTCAGTGTTTTCAAAGTAATTATCCAGAGGTAAAACAATTTATGTGCTATTGCCCACCTCTCCTTCCCTCCCTCCCCCATTTTTAGCAATCTGAAATGAAATACAAGTTATATGTTTCTGTTTATCATCCACTTTTTAAAAGCTAAGCTACTATCATCCACTTTTTAAAAGCTAAGCTACAGAAGGTGAATGTAAACATGTACTAAGGTTTTGACTAAATGGTTGGGATTGTAAGTATGAGAAAGAAACAGTTTATTATGCTTTTTTAATATTACAAGTTAGTTGGCAAGATATGGTGTTACACAGCTACAGATGCAAAATTAGTCTATACCGGTGAAGTGAATTGTTCTATATTTATACTTGAACCTCTAGTAAAAGGGGCTAAATAGCACTTACTTAAAAATTAATTATTTCTTTTTAAATTGAGTTTAAAAATAAATATTGCACTTAACTATATTGTTTAAATGTGGGCTTGAAATTATTTAATACAGTATGAGATTTTAAATGTTTACATATGAAAGACTGCTCATACTTCAGAATGCTTGTACTGCAGAAGAAATAAATGCCCATGAAGAAATAACGCATAAATGCATACAGGTTTGGAAAAGTATTAATAACTTTATAGTTCAAGTCTTGGTCTAAAAAATAAATGAGAAGCCTGATTAGCTTCTGAAGAATCATGCTCCATTTGTTTCTAAATGGACCTGCAGTAATTTGGGGACAGATTTTTAAAATATGTAGTCACCTGAATAAAAATGCAAACGGGCTTTTCAGAAGTTCTGTGTTTCATACTCCTGACCATGGGTAGCTAACCTGAATGTTTTTTTGAACTCCTTCAAGACATCTATTGGTATCATTAGGCATTAGGGTCTATCCATAGCGTCTTTGAAACCTGATTTTCAGCTACTTTTAAAACATCACTACCTAATGTCTGCTTTAGAGATTCTACCTGTTGCAAATGCAAGCCACCAGATTTATTTCTAAGTAACCTTTTTACAGTCTAAGCCATGGGAAGTGTGCTCTTCCCCCTCCCCCCGCTTTCTTTAAATATGTCATGACTATAGCTATGCTCTGGTCCTGTGCTGCTTCACTGAAAGTGAATTGCTGCTGTTTTTCATGCCCTTGCCCATAGAGGAATGTGTTTTGGTAATAATTAGAGATGGGCAGTTCCTGTAGGCACCAAGCTCTTAGGTGGTTAGCATTAGCCACCGTTTCGATTGTATTTACAAATCACTTCTTTTTTCAAAGTAGATGGGAATGCTCTTAAATGGGGTGGGAATATTCTTCTATTATAGGTCTTTTGTTTCCATTTAGACCTTAGAAAGGGAACAGGTCCAAGAAACAGAAGATTAAGGCAAAAAATTTAATATAAAATCTATCCCAGCTTCTCAATTAACACTTTAGACAAATGCAGAAACTTCTAGTGATTTCTTTTATCCTGTCTTTTTTTTTTTCTTTCTGTGCTAGTGTTTCTCTTCCAATAAGAATGTGTTATTGTTTCCACACAAATGTAATTTTAATATGCTTTCATACAGCACTTCAAAAGCCATTCTGATTTATAAGGCAGCGGTCTTAAGAATTGTGACTCTTCTTTCCCACATGCTTGCACGTCCCTTTCTATAGGGGACAACACAGCTACAACATAATTGGAAAACATTTGAATCAAAATATATAGCTTTATTCCCAGTAACTGCTGTGATTCCTATTCACAAGTCAGTGATTAAAGCTTTACACATTTCAGCACTTCATCTCTTTAGTTTTCATTTCATTCTATGTTGGTTAGGAAAAAAACTGTATTTCTATTCAGAGAACAAAAACCTCCACATCCACAATTCAGATCTACCTCTAATCATTGGAGAAATGGAAACTCTGATGCATGTTGGTGCCATTAATAATATTTGTATGTGCACCAGGACTTTTTCAGCAGTGATCTGTGTCTGCAGATGACTGCGTGCAGTGTTTGAACCAGGTATTCAGCATGTTTGTATTAGATTACTACCCAGAAAACAGAATATGAAACAACCATGAGAAAACTGCTTTTCTAAAAAAACCCAAACCAAACAACAACAAAAATCCAACCCAAACCCAACAACAACCCAAAAAGTACTTTCAGCAGGAGAAACATGAAACTCATGAAGCACTGTGGCTGGTATTTCAGCTTTTCATACAGAAAAGTGGCAGCAGTGTATTTCCATTTATACTGTTCCATCTATTCTCCTCCTCATCTCTTGAAGTGTCACACAAGCTATGGAATGCATGCTTTCAGGTTACAGGACCGAGGTGTTGTTTCTACCACAAAAATAGTATTGTTTCTCCTCAGTTGAAATGCGCTAGTAGATTGTGCCATAACTAGCCTAAATCCTTAGATATGGAGACTTTAGCCATATGGAACCCATACTTGGCCTTTCATTTCTGTGGATGTAAGTAAGGCTTTAGCATGGGAAGAGAAGACAGCCATGGGATAGACACAGCCATAGCTGTACTCTGTATTCATGCTGTGTTCTATATCCTCCTCTGTCTGTCCTACAAACTGGAAACATGTGGTAATCGTGTCTGTGGATTTTGTTATTGCTGTATCCTCTAATTCTGTTTTATTTGTAATTTTAGATGGACTCAAAGCTCCAGTCCCAAATTTACAGCAACATGGTGTGCTGTTGATTTCTCACAAAGAAGTCATCAAAAACAGCTCTGAGAAGCTTCTGCTGTGAAAGAAGTGACGTGTTTGCAACTCGGAAGCTAAGGAAGCTGCCAAAAACCATAAGGTAACATTTTAAATGAAAACACACCATTTTTTTTTCCTGAAGAATGGCTGTATGTTGGGCAGACTCTCAGTGAGACAGCTTAGGAAAGAGTGTGTTTCCCCTGCAGGGAAAAGACCGCTTCTAACTCAGAGCACTTTTATCACGTCAAGTCAACAGTTTTCTTTCTTATAAATCCATTTATAACTTGGGGAGTGGAGAGTGTTTTTTTCTGTTCTGCTGAAGGGGTGGAAAAGCAGTGGGAAGAATTCAAAGACTTGCTAAATTCACCTTGAAGTTTATTGGAATCAAAAGTATTCCTTAGAAATGGAACATACATGCAAGCAACTGGTAGGGAGAGCTGTAGTTCTGCCTGCAGTCGTCAGAGGAATGACGAAGGATGACTGTGAGATGCAAAGTGCCATCTATCAAATGTGTCACCTGTATTCTGTACTGGAAGCGGGACTGTGAAATAGCCGGTTTCACTGCTGTGAGGGATTGTGCATGTGGTCCAAAGGCCATAAGTGCTATAGCTTTGCCTGGAAAATGTCAGCTTAGATCTTTTGTTAGAAAAGGTGAGAAGTAGTAGTAACCTAGGTATCATTCCCTCACCCATAGTTGTGTGTGTGTGCCTGTGCCAAACTCTTATGGAATCTCTTGCTCTTACGGAGATGGGATGTCTTTTATGCGTTTTGTGCAGGAGAGTGATGCAGGAAAATTGTCTTGGTGTGCTGGGTGTGCTTCATGGTCAGTGTGGCAGGAAGGTGAGGCCACAGCCATCTCTCCAGCCCAAGTTATTGTGGGGACTGTGCGGTCTTACCAGCACACGAAAGAACCACTCACTAAGCCTGTTGTGTGGAGTACGGAAGTTGTACTGAGGCTCCTCACTTGTATCTTACCCTGACATGGATTACTTGGTCTTGGCCAGAATCACATTTAATTGTGACCTGATTTTGAAAGGTTTGAGGTGTCTTTTTGGGAAACTTAAAGATGCAACAACTGTGGGCAGTCACTGTCTTTATAGAGATAGGGGATTCACATAGAGATAATATTACAAAGAATTAAAAATAATTGCCTGCAGCAATTATAAGGACATTTATTTGACAGTTTCTATCTTGTCTATACGATTGTCTATATGATTATCTATTTTACAGATGCAGTTTCTGGTCCAACATTTTTGCTGTCACGATCAATTGACTGCAATTAATGAGGTAGCAAGAGAATTATTTAGACCGTACTAATAAGGCAGTTAGCCTGCTAGCTACTAAGTTTAACCCTTGAAAAAGGGCATGAGTACAAAAATGCAGGTAGAAGTAGTTTGTTGCTTGACTCTCATCTCTGTGCTTTCTTATTCCTTTTCTTGTTCTCCCTCCAAGACAAAAGCATACATGTAAGGCTGGCTGAGGCACAGCTGAAGAATTCACTTCAAAATGAGTAAAAAATAAACTGCTGCTTAATTCACTGCAGCCTTTTTGCATAAGTAAGATGTTATGTGTCATGTTACGTGGTATGCTCATTGATCCCTGAGGAGATCACACCTTGTGTGTTCTTCCCTTTCAAGCTGTTAAAGTTTTACCAATCCCAAGTGAATACATAAACCTCTGTAACATTTTGAGTGTGGTGCCATTTTATCATGGGGGGTTTTGTGTGTGAAAAATATATAGATGTTTCTTTGTTTTCTGTCTGAAGTATTAAGATCTGGTCTAGGTATTTACAACAGAGGAAATATTGTGGAGATGTTTCCATTTCAGCTTAGTTCCCTTTGAAATATATTTTGTAAGAAGGAGAGGCTGACTCCTACTTCACAGCTTGTTTGTGAGGGTACTGCCCTGGGATGTGGGACAGCCAGAGGAATATCACTGTAAGTCACATGCATAGAGACTTTGCCAAAAATCGGGCAGAGCAGACTTGCAGCCTTCCGTATTCACAAGGCCACACACATTCTTGTTTTGACAAAAGTTTCCATGTGTAATGGAAACCTTAAGATTTGACTCAAAATGGATTAGTCATTTTATTGTCTCCAGGCAGTATCTGCATGCCCCTTACGTCACTTCATAGTTCTGTCACTTGTTATGATATTTGTGGCCTTGCTTTGTGAGGGCAGCATTAATTGCTGTTTTGTTAAACGCCCCAATTTTTCATTCCTTTTAATTACTATTGAACTGTGAGGACAATGTACTCTGCAGGAAGAGAAAGCTAAGGAGGGAGGCATTTAAATGAAATTTCTCCAGGAACATAGTCTTTTTCCCTTAGCAAGAAAATACTTGTGAAAATGAACGAAATATCTTTTGATATCTTATTTGGAATTAAGATTGTTTTCCTGCTGACATGTTTAAATTCAAACTTTCATCTCATAGCTCTATATACTTATGTAATTTAAGAAGATCTAGTATTAGTGACTATGCTTTTTTTGTATTTTAAGTAATTACAATTTAAAGAGTTAGGAGGTTTTGCAGATGTTGGCATCAACTATAAGACACAAGCATTCTGATTGTCATCTATGAAGAATTCGGTCACTTATTTCACTTCATGAAACAGGAGATGTGCTGGGGACATATCCCATCTTCACTTTCCTATGAACAGAAATGCAGGAAGAGAAATGAATGAGTTAATGGAAATGCATATGTTGCTGTTACAGAATCATGCTGTTTTGGGGATCAAATTACACTGAACTTAGCATTGAACAACAGATTTGCTGTATACACAATCCAGGGATGATGTCTTCTCTGGTTATAGGACAGAGCTGTTGTTTTTCTTCACCCCAGTTTTTAGATTCTGTTCAGTCCTTCTATCTTATTTCCTGAAGTCAGAAATCGTCAGTTTCTTTGAGGCTTCGTTATTTCCTTCCACATTTTCTCTAGATTTTTGTGCTGGAATTGTGTCCACTTCTTCCTCTTTGATCTTGTAGAAAGGGACAAAATGTCTGGATTCTCATCTTAAAGTAATTTTAAATCTGTATAGCACTTTTGACTTCAGTATAATTGTTTCTAATTTACTCTAACGCGAAGGTGATTGGAACTAGGCTCCCAAAGCCAATTCTGTTAAACTACAGCTGTGGTATATCAGTGGAGGTAAAGAAACCGGCTGATTGCATGTATCTGAAACAGTTCTTTTTCTTGCCAAAACCTTCACCCATGATCAAGATGCATAAAGAAGTACTGTCAAATAAACAAACTTTGTTTTGGACGCTTTGAACACGTTTGAAGACCAGGCCCCTCCCATCTTGATTTAGGCACCTGGATTCAGTGGTGGGTTTTGGCAGCTCTCAGAGAGGCAGATGTTGCGTCATGGAGTTCCTGTGTAAGGTGGTGCTGATAATTACTCCAAGAAGATTAATCCTCCCTCTATAAACTACTCACTTCTTAACTCCTACAAGTCTATTGCTGGCTGCCTCTTCAGGTGCCGATTGTGAAGATGTGTCAGCACTCCAGAGGAGTGTTGATGTTTTGGGAGAGCGTGTTCTGCTGCAATAGGACTTCAGCTGAAAGAGTGCTGTGGACCTGACTTCCAGCAACCAAAGCAAAGCAGTCTGATTTCTGACCAACAGCTTCTGTTTTTTTGTAGAAGTAGTTCCTGCTTGTGCCAAATTGCCTATGTTAGAATTTTAGGTGTGTATAAATCAGGCACTCTTCTGTGTCTGTCAGTCATTGTGGAAAAGGTCTCATTTTAAATCCTCTTATACCTACTCCTCCTTAATAAACAAAACATAAAACAGGTGCCATAGATTTGGCTGTAGACAGCAAGAATTTAAAATTCCTGAACAGGGAACAAATATATCTCAAGGGGCCATATTTACTTTCAAATAATAATAAAGGTAATAACATTTTTGTTTTATATTGTGTTTTCAATCAGTAGTTCTCGAAGCACTTTTTGTAAAGAAGTTTGGCGTTACTGTACTGTCTTGACAGTGGGAAAACATATGGACACCATAAGATCTGGCACCAAGATCACTTAATAGCTGGATGGCAATTAGAGCCTAGCACCCTCTACAAGACTGAATTGTTTTTCTGCTTTTCGTTCTCTTGGTAGCTTTGGATTGCCAATATATTTATTTAGGAGGTGGTAACCTGACTTCACTGATATTAGTGTCCAAATGCTCAGAGAAGGATGTTGTTTCTGGAGTAAAGTCCACTTGTATCTTGAGATGCCAAGACATTTGCAGGCCAAAATATTCATCCGACCATTTAAGCATGAATGTGGGGAGGCTGGTTTTATGCAGCGTTGGGAGAATTAACTGCACAGCTATTCTCACCTAGAGCTGCTTATTCCTACCTTCTCCTAAAGAGTGAGCTTGCTTTTAAGCATCTGAGACGTTCTGAAGGGAACTATGCTTTTGAAAATTTGGTCTGGCCTAATAAATATTTGAGTATCAAGGATAGAGGTGGTTCTGTCATAATTGCTTTCATAAAATATGGAGACAAGCAGTCCTTTTAATCCATTATTTAGTTAGGAGATGGTATCTAATTATTTAGGCAAATTTTAAAGTCAGTAAAAGGCTTAACTAATTCCAAACTATATTTTGATTCATGCTGAACTCTATTTTGTTTGGGTAAAATATAAGAAACTTTTGTCTGTCTTATGGGTAAAATACTTCCCTGTTGTCAGTGAGAGCTCTCCTAATTTAGCCACTTAGAATTCTGAGGGGAAAAAAAATAATTAAATGTGGTGCTGTTTACAATGGTCTTTCTACTGGTTCATTCCATGCTGCTTCTGTTGACTTCTGGAAGCTGCATGGGGAAACCAAAGATTCAGAAAGCCTATAGGGCAGTTTTGTGTCTGGTCTAACATTCCTTCTTTCAGCTAACAAACTATTTACACAGGCCACAAATGAGCATGCTCTATTACTACCAATAAAATGCAGTTATCGGTGTAGTGACTTGTGCAGAAATGACTCTTTACTTTCCTTGAGATTTTTTGTGCGTATAGAATCAGGCTATGACAAAAGTAGGCTGTGGGCTCATTTTTCAAATATGTCGGATAGACTCAATGTTCTTGTGAGCAATAACAGTCTTGTAGCCCTTGATGCTGCTGAGATTAGTCTCAGGGCTGCCTTAAATTGCTCCAGCTAGTAGCTTAATTGTTTCCATATAGAACAATTCCTAGTATCAAAGGAATTCTGAATTAGGGTAAATTTGTTGTGTTATAGAATAACAGATTTAATGATAAGGGTGTTCTGCTGCATATCTACATAAAGACAAACATTTATCCTAGCAATGAGCTTAGATATGTTTTTCCCATGGTTTCAAACATTTGAATTCTTACTTCCAGATTTGACCTGTTAAAGTTGTGGTGGTCTCGCAGGTTTTGGCTACAAGATTTGAGCCATGGAGCCACACACATCTGCGTGTCAGGAATGTTAGAACCCAGAGTTCTGTTTCAGACCTGTTGCTGTTTAATGTTTGCTAGTTTATTAAGTGCAGAAGATGTATCTATGCTGAACTTGGAAAACTGCTAAACATTGGAGTTTTGTCATGACTCAGATAATTCCAACTACCTGAAAATGTGTTTCAGGATTCTACAGTAAGAAACTATTTTGACCAGTTAATTCTACTCCCATCACCACCATTTTTTTCTTCTTTTTAAATACAGAATATGCATGCAGGCTGACAAGTTTTATTTCAGCTGTAACCCCATGTGACTGAAAATCGCTGAGATATAAACCCCTAATGATTGCTTTTACAGTGGAAATATTGACAGAACTTTAGGTCTGGTATAGCAGCACTAGGGGAATGCTACTTTAGCTGGTTTTATTGTATGGCAAAGAATAATCAAATTCTGATTACGAAAAAAGTTTTATGTAAGGTTCACTCCTACCACTGATGTAAAAAACCAGGAGCATCATTTTCATCTGGATTTTTTTGTATTCCAAAATGATTTTATGTGGATCAGGAACAAGGGTGAAAATAACAGGAGCAACTGAAGAGCCTGATGTGTTGTGGGGGAATAATGATACACGTGCACATATCTGTCACCCAGAGGATTGTTTCATCACCCTGAAAGCAAGGGGAACTTGCCTGGAAAATAATTTTTTTTTTCTCCTGCTCCCTTTTCCCCTACTATCATAGTGTTCATTTGTAATATTTTAAATCAATTCTGCACAAATTCAACAGCGTAAGAGCAATAATAACCCTGGTCCGTGCCCCAAATCAGTCTGTAGACATTTAAGAAAGGAAAGCCTCTCTCACTTCAGCACTGTGAGATAATGCCACCTTATTTTTTAATGTCATGTTTAGTAAATCAATACGGGAATGGACATAATATTTTCTTGAAAGGTTTTGTCCTGTAGTGAGTGCACAGAACTTGTGGACCTGTACTTGTAGTGGGTCTAGGATGTGTCATATGGAAGCAGTAGCTATCTTGGATTTAGACACCGAAGAAAGCTGCTGCCTTCTACCAAACTTCCTTGAATAATGTGTGAATGATGTGCTGAAAAGAGTAGAAGCAACTTAGAAAGTAAACTTCGAAAATACAACTCTGAATGGAAGAACCGAGCAGTCAGAAATCTCATCAGAGGCGTACAGAACAGTTAAATACAGCTTCAATTTTAATTTATAAGCACTGTTGGCCAGCAAACAGGAGGTAGGCAGAGCTTAGCCTAACTTCTGACAACAGTATGTTCTTAGACAACTTGAAATCTGCATTATATTTTGCTAATTCTGGTTGACTATTTATGAAACTGTATGGGAGACATCTGAATGCTGTATTACACATATATTTGACGTGGAGTGATATCTTTTAAACAGAATAAAAAAAAAATCACTGAAATTTCATAAGACTTTGTTTCACCAGTCATAGATCAATCTCAGTGTAGTGAGATGGGAAGAGATGTTCCTAACCTAGAAAAACTAAAGGGGACTGCATCTGCACTCTCAAAGGCACTATTGAAAGATCTCCCAGTAATGAGACAAAATTGATAGCCTTTGACAGGGAAAGGAAAGAATTCAGTCAAGGCTGAAGTGTGTGACAGTGGGAGAGTTGTTCAACTAGGTTAGGGAAGGACTCAAATTTAAATAAATAAATAAATAAATGCTTATACTGGATGATGTACTACTCATTAGGGTTTTTTTTTGTGTTAGGTTCACACCCCCACATGCCTGCTCCCGAGAATAAGTTAAGCAGCTTTTTGTAACTGTACTAGGTTAGGGAAGGACTCAAATTTAAATAAATAAATAAATAAATGCTTATACTGGATGATGTACTACTCATTAGGGTTTTTTTTTTTTGTTAGGTTCACACCCCCACATGCCTGCTCCCGAGAATAAGTTAAGCAGCTTTTTGTAACTGTAGTAGAAGTTACAATGACATATCCCACTAATTTTATCTGAAATTTGTGAAGCACGTCACAGTAGCTATAATATCTCAACATACAGTTAATTTTCCTACCCATATTGTGTTCCCATCCAGAAATGGTCTGACCAAGAAATGGAGCTATAAAGCTATGTTGGCTGATATTATTAATCTTTAATTGTTTTTTCACTTGCATCTATTATCAGCTTTTCCATGATTTTGTGGAGGATTATATCAACCTGCATCAAATTGTTATTTGTTCATTGTCCATTTGTTTACCATTCCAAAACAGTTTTGGTTGGTTTCATCCTCTCCTTCCCATTTCTTCCCTGTTCTCTAGAATCTCTCATGTTCCAAAAATTGCCAAACTTAACAATAATGTTTTAGACTTCCAAGGTTATTATCTTATTTTTCTTCTGAGGGGAAATTGTCAGATTTTGTAGAGTTAAGAACACTGAGTTACTTTTAAGAATCTTTCATATTCACCAGCAAAATGGAAAACAATGCTTAGCCATAAATTGGGAATATACTGCCTTGGATTTGCCCTCATACTAATAGAAAGATTTGCCTTTTCTTAATCTTAATTTCTGTTTTTCCTGTACCAGTATCAGATCATTACCTTTGAGGGCTAACAGTGATAATGAGGAAGATCACCACTACAGAAAACCAGGATACTTTTGGAAGTCATTGCAGTGTGTAACTGATTTCCAGACTTAAGACTGGAGCTAACACCACTGACAGTAATATTGTTCTAGGGTAAAACAGCATAAATGAACCCAAAATTCGCAATTCGAATGAGTGTTCCATGACAATGAATAGTTTGAAGCATTCTAAAATTAAGCGGATTCCTCATCACTGTGTGGGTCTTTTTAATGGAGTTTAAAACTATAACCTGTGAGAACTAAAGTTTCAGATTTCACTGTTTCTAACAGCTGGCTAAAGTTCTCGGACTGACACACAAAATCATCCTTGATGACACACAAACTGAAGCAGAGTATAATCAACTTAATTTTTTTCTGTTATTTATAACTCATCTAAGGCTCCTTGTAAGTACCGTATGGCATATTTTACTGTATTGAGTGATGGATATATCGGTGTAGAAGCTTTTAAAACCTTTGGGTTTGGTTTGTTTTTTTTTTTTGGATAAAGAAGTTTCTCAAGGCCCTTCAAACAACTATCATTCACATAATCCTTGTTGTCTTTAAGTTATGATAACATTCCTTCTTGTCACATCACACAGATCGTAATGAAAAGGAAAGATTAACCACCTGGTTACCAAGGTCCATTTACTACTAAATGATAATAACTGCAAATCAAAGTGAAAGGCATCGCACACTTTAGCATGGTACATTACAGCACTGACTTCACTTAACAGATATGCCCATTATCACCTTAATCCTCAGTGGAGTGTGAGCATGAGAAAACTCGTTCAATCCATAGGTAAGCAGTAATGGTGGTTACCATATTTTCTCTTTGCAGTAGATACATTTTCATTAACATTCTGGATTGATTTTTTTTTTTTTTCATTCTGCCTACTCTTGCTTGATTGACACCAGCTTTGTAGCTTCTCAGAAGATGGGGTGTATCTAAGCACTCAATTTAGCCCTTCAAATGGGTTCCTTCTTTCCTTTCTTTTTTTTTTTTCATTAAACCAACTTTTTGAAAGTTGATGTTTCTTTTCTACAGTATTTTCTGAGACTTAAAGCTTTAAGTCCAACAATATTGTTACATCAGTCAAGTGCCAGCAGGAAAGTCTCTTAAAAAAGAAGGGGAACAAAAAATCTATAATCCACCTTGACTAATGTTTGTCAGACCAAAGAAAAGAAAAATTTAGCAAATAGAATTTTTAAGGACCGGAGAGGTGGGGAGGGCGGAAGGGGGATATTTAATAAAGATCAGGAAATTCAGAAGAGCTTGGAAAAGAGGTTTTTTCCAGATGTTGTAATGTGAGGAGGCCACATGGTAAGTTTATTTGCAGAAATTCCTCTCGTACTGATTTCTGTGTTTTGGAAACAGCTTGTTTTGGTATTTGTTTCCATAAACATTCTCATTTAAATATTTCACATATATCAACTGCAAATATGTTGAAACAAGAGGCAGTTAGGAAAAGTAAGTTTGAATGTTCTATTAAACATGACGCTTTTCTTCTATCCTGTCCTTTCACAGAAGTGGGCAGATTCCCTTGAAGGTTCTGTTCTTTGTCAGGGTCGGTCGTGTGGACAAAACAAGAGGTGGGGCTGAGTCTTAAGCTGAATCCTTCCAGGGGCTGCATGGGGAAAGGGGACCATTAGCCCCTCTGGTGAGGAATGCAGGAGGGGCAATATCTGCCCTGGCCTGCTGGGGATTTTGTCGCATTAGGAGCAGATAAGGGGAGGGAGAGAGGGTTAGAAAGACCAGGCGTTGCACAGACCCAAGGATGTTGAAGTGAAATGGCTTGGGCTGGTATTAAGGCTCTTTAACTCTGCAGCTAAGTGTGTTCCTGGAATGGGAAATTTACAGAATCATAGTTACCATCTGCTCTAAGTATCCCTTCAGAAACTTTGTTTAATAAACAGGGCTGCAGGCGAAAGGTGCATGCTGTGGGTCTGGTTGCAGAACATAACGACAAAAGAATTATGGGCAGCCCTGCCAGACATCCCTGACTTGTACACCCTGTGTGTTCTATCCAAATTATCTGTAGGATGTTCTTGGCAGTGCAATTCTGTGCTGTTTCCTGCTCCCTGTGAGTCTTCTAATAGAGAGGTATCAGACCTCGCCGCCAATCAAGAAATGGAAAATTCCACAAATTTCACTTGCTGTGAAAATTTAAAGTTATATATTATATTGTCAAACATTATGACATGGCAAAATTAAACAAAAGATAATATAACATAATATCCATTTTCTAGAAATTAAGGTACCACATCTTGTAATTTTTCTCCAAGTCCTGTATTTTATATCACATTATCATAATAGTCCAGAATATTTTCATTAAATTAAATGTTTCATATGATAAGATCTCTTTTCTCCAAGGTATTTATTTTAATAATGTAATCAGCAGTCATATGGTGAAATTATTTTCAACTATCAGCAGAGCCACCTTCATTTAAAATTCAGAGTTAACTTAGCTTTAAAATTAGGTGGCTGACAAAATGCTGCAAATTTTCACCCTTTTTGTTTTCTTTAAATTTGTAGGTAAAACCAGATCTCTGTTTAAACAACTCTGATGAATTCTGTTTGTCTGGAATAAGTAGCATAGTACCTAGCAGTAGACACTATGCTTTTATCTAAGGATATATAAAAACACAGGCCATGTTGTTTTATTTAAAAAATGATAGGTAATTATGGAAATAAAGAAAATGTTAGAACAGGCAGTGTCACATATACGCGCTCAGTCTTTGTTTTCCAAGAAATTGTTTGGGTTTATCAGAGCATAAATCCTTTGCTTACAAAGTTCCAGGATCTGGAACTTTGTTCCAGATCTGTTCCAGGATCATCCATTTTTCTAATTTTTTCAAAGAAAAGAGAAATGGAGAAAACTCCCTATAAGGTGGGCTTTCCAGCATGTTCAATATTTCATACTTTACATGTTTTCTAAAAAAAAATCTAAGCCCAAATTAAACCAAAAATAAACGCCACAACAGCTTGTTGTGCAGTTTCCCGCTTCCAGGATATTTCTTTCCTGAGAGGTATTATCAGATGTCACGTTTTTATGAAAGAGGACGAGAATTTCTATTTGTTGTTTGCTGGGCTTGGCCTTGAAGGCATATTGTGGCATAAGATATATTTGATTAGTATTATTTTATGCTGCTTATTCACGGCTTACAATAAATGTACTTGATGTTGGGCAGCTACTAATTGAAAAACTCAGCACTTAGGAACTTGTGTATTCTCTCAGGAAACACTGTGCTTTTAAAGTACATGTCCCTACTGTCGGTGGCTGGCCTATCTTATGGCAAGATGGTGGCACATCTTCCTTTTTGAAGAGGTCTAAATAGCTGTAGGAAGCATGATTTGGTCAACTTCTCCCTGTTTATGGGTAAGAACAGTGTAAGCCTAAGTGTTCTGAGAGGTATGGGGACTAAGAGGACTTTAATCAGCGTTTTTCAAAGAATTAGACAAAAAAACCTGTGAGTTTAAGTTTGAATTCCTTATTGAAAGTTGTAAATCTGAGAGATGAAGTGTCATTGTGGGAAAAAATCTTGTAAAGTATGGGAAAAGGACACAAAAATTTAAAACTCAGTCCTGAAACCAGTTTTGGAATCCAAAAAGAGTGTTGCTGTTGAATAAACAATTGTGAAAGAACTCAATGTGAGGCCTTATGTTTTTGAGAAGTCTTAGATGCTGAGGCTTAAAAAATCGTGTGGCAGTGTTCTCATATTGTGTTCTTTATCCCTCTGAATTAACGCGGTCCAGCACAGATGTCATGATATTGTATATAATTTGTGCAATATCCAAAGGATTTTGACTTGCTCAGTTTGAAAATCCTACATGGGCTCATCCTAATTACAGCTACTGTGTCTGTGTTTTCAGTGTTCCTTAGCAATGATTTTTTTAAAATGCTACCAAGAAGTTGGACACGTTTTTTATTTTACTCTGGTAGCATCTGAGGGCCCCTGGAAAGACATTGTGGAAACACATAATAACAGGGCTGATGAAAAAAGATTCATCATAGTGTTTTCATGTTGAGTAGTATAGCTTTGCTGAAACAAAACTGTTTCTCAGTGTCAAGACGGGATGCTGGTGCTGGGAAAGAGAGAGTCAGAATACACCAGAACCCAGGGACGATGCTGTTCACTAGAGAGATGACACAAGCTCAAGTTTCGAGGCTCAAATCAGGCATTACTTAAACTTCCATTTTCCCTGTGCTGCCTGAGTGCTGTGACCACTTGGGCTATTACGGGGCAGACCAGTGTGTCTTTCTGGCCTTTATACAATTTTGTAATGATCTCAGTTCTGCCTTGATAGAGCAAAGGAAGTGCTAAATTGTCATTATTCCCCCTGCCTCCCCCACGGATAGAATTGTTTTCTAGCCAGCCAATTCCCAATTACTCTCCTACTGAGAGATTCAGTAACTCGTCAAAGGTCTGTTGTACAGGCAGGAACCGAGCCAGGTTCTGTGTGCCAGTGCCGAATATTA
The DNA here is from genome assembly GCA_002844005.1 of Limosa lapponica baueri. Taxonomy (NCBI): domain Eukaryota; kingdom Metazoa; phylum Chordata; class Aves; order Charadriiformes; family Scolopacidae; genus Limosa; species Limosa lapponica. Next base: position 55,525 of record KZ505744.1, read on the forward strand.
AGCCCACAGCAATTCCTCGTTCATTCCTGTTTGTCTTTCACTGTACAATGTGGTGTGTCTGATCATCTGCGGTGTACAGTATTGTCCAGATTTTCTGAATTAGTAAAAGTTTTAAATTAAGAACAATTATTTTTACAGTTATTCTAAGATATTTTCCCCCCTGTTAAGTATATCAGCATAAAATCTCAGCATTCTTGTAGAACTGGTAATTCCATGCATATCAATGAAATTAATGTGTTCCTGAAAACTCATGTTTTTGTATTCATAGAGATTTGCATTACCTGGATATAGAACTCAACCTATTCTCCAGAACAAAACTAGAGTCCAAACTCCAAAAGTCATGAAACAGTAATATTTAAATGGTAGACAGGGCTTAAAATACCCACATCTCATCAATACTTCTCGGTACAATTTGTACTTTCATTGTTTGTTCTTTTTAATAAGGAACCTTCATAAATCCTAAAACCTGAATGAATGAATATTTAATTTAAGTAGAATAATAAACTATCCAAGAGTTTGTGTATGCCTGGGGTTATCTGTTGGTTACTACATCTCTGAAAGTTCACTGTGAAGCACAGATTAAACTACCGAGCATTTATTTAAATGTTATGCCCTGCAAGATAGACTCATCAGGCAGCTGGAGGGATAGATTTAGATGACTTTAGCTTCTGCTTAGAAACATAGCACAAATCTGCATAGTGATTCTTTACCGGTGTGATGGAAATGGAACCTCAGAATTTGTGTTTTCAAACAGAAATGGGTCATATGCAGATCCTTTCCAATTCTCCTTCTACGTACGCTTCTCTGATGTGATTACTGTTAGCAGTGTAATATCTTAGCTTCCTCTGTTACTGTAAAAGCAGGATGTATAATCAAGGAGGAATATTATCTGTCTCAGTCAAAATGATCATTGGAGTGAGAGGTTTCTTTGGGAGAGATGTAGGATGGGAGCGTGTTGCACTTCAGTTCCTCCATGAAAGTCATTGCAGGTCTGTTGTTCTGACAGCGCCCTTTCCAAAGGGTGCCAAAAGTCCTTCACCAATTCCTTCACCAGCCTGCTGAACAGAAAGGCTGGAAAGAGGAGACAGATCCATGTATAGGGCTGGAGAATATTATTCTTATAGAATGGACCAGACTGACAAAATCTTTGAGTTTACAGCTTGCTTCTGGGAAGGTAAAAGAGCAGGGGAAGGCAAAGCCTCTGGGATGGGTGTCCTGTTAACACCACAATTGCTTTGCAGTTGAAATGCAGCCATCTCTTGTTTCTTCCTAAACATTAGGCAAAAGCAGTTAGTAAGTACAGACTATGGGGTGGAGAACTCAGTTTGGAATTACTGGAGGAATTTGC
>KZ505744.1:58274-120605 GCA_002844005.1 Limosa lapponica baueri
AGAAATCTTTGTACTCCACTCCTCAACCTCTGCCAATCAGGTGGTGTGATTAAAGTTTCTACTCTGATTTTATTTTGTTGTATGTGAAGTAAGGGTGGCAGAAAAGCCCTGTAATCAGCAGAACCTGGCTGGGAGGTAAATCCCCTTCAAGGGCTGGCATCTTTGCACTGTCACTGCTTCTCAGTGAGATTACAGGAAAATGATGTTTTGGATGGTTAGTCAACCTTGACAGGTCTGTGGTAGAGCTGGTTACAGAATCTATTGCAGAACCTGAGCATTTCTGTTTAATTCTAAACACGGAGACAAGCCAGAGATACTCTATCTGAAACTTGATTTTAACTCGTTATGGTTTCATGCACATGTCAATATTTTCTGCTCTGTAATGGTAATCGATAACTAAAGAAAAGGTAAATTTATATGAAAAATTATACATCAAAATGTTTGTTGTACAAACTGTTCTTTCCTAGGCTTGCATCATCACATGATATTTATTGGCTTTAATTGGATATGATTGCATACTGCATTCTAGGCAGAATGGTTTTTTGCTACTATCTGCCTCTGTATTTGCTTTTCAAATTCAATTTTCTATACCAAAGAGAGTGAGAAGGCTATTTAACACGATGTTTATTCAGAATACTGATTATATAGCATTGTCTGCCCCCTCCCCTCCTTGAGACACTTAACTCCCTGACAAACTGTACCAGTAATAAAAATCATAAGCTGTGTCAGTAGTAGACAGCTGATAACTTTCTTATATGGAAAAATAACTTTTTTCAAGTTCCTTCATCATGATAGATGCAGAAATTAGGATTGAAATAAAAAAAAACTTCAGGGATATTTTCTTTTTTAAAAATGCCTCCTTACATGACTTGTGCTAGTTATTTTAGCACTATAAATAAAGTGTATTGTTTGTTGTAGATAGCATATTAATTGATGTTAATGGGTAGTAATTGTATTACAAATAGCTTGTGCTATGGTACTAACTTAACACTTACCCTCCAGCTACAAAATTTGTTGGTGTGCTGGGCCAGCGCCATACACTCAAATATTACTTGTTACTTCAACTGCAGCCACTGAAAATAAGGATGAAAAAGTGCTTCATTCCCTGCTTCTCTAAGCAAAATTCTTCTCTAATTATATTTAACGCTACCAGGAAATGCTGTTAAAATGTAGGTTGGTTGCAAAAAGTATAATTTCCCACTTATGCTGACATTGTGCTCCATGGTGGACAGTGTCATAAGGAAGTAAGATTAGTTCGGTATCTAACAGTTGGCTCCAGTGCAGGCTTAAAATATGCTAGAGCCCTTTGCCTGCAGAAAAAACCCTTTCCAGTCCTCTTCTAAAGAATGTTATCATGAAAGTTTGGTTTCTTCAGGCTTTTTTTGTCAGTATGGAAGGGGAGACAGTGTGTAAAGATCTCGTCATCTTGTAGCCAAATTATTGCTCTGACATTAGTGGACATTAGTGCACTAAGGTGCACGTGAATTCTTTCCTCCATATTTCCTGGAAGGAATATATTGTCCACTGCAGGCCTGTAATTTCACTGTAACTTCCTCCTGAGCAGGGATGACAAGCCTGCGATGGAATAAAAGTCTGAAGTTGACTTTTGGCCAGAAAGGTTCTCTTACACTCTGAAGAGTGATCCTGCTCTATCCACAGTTCCCCTAGCTCCAAGCAGCTCTATGTTTCACAGTTTTCTGGGTTGCTCAGTCCAGATCCCTGGAATTTGCTGTTTGACAGGCAGCAGCTGCTTATGTGCTTCATGGAGAGTCTGAAACAGAAGAGGATCTTCTCTACAAGCGATTCATGGCCTGCTCAGGCAGGCGTTTGCCCATTGAAGGCAGCGCTGACTAAAGAAGCGCTTCTTGAGATGAGTCGTCTTGGTGAAGGAAAGGTTCCAGAACTCACCACAGTTTCCTCCTTGATGCACAGCAGTCATTTCTTGTAGCAAACTTCTATATTTGGAAAGTTTTCCCTGCTTAGTTCTGCTGCACCATATTATGGAAAGCACAAATTCCAATCCTATGAGGAGAACTCTGCCAGGGTACAATTCAGTGGTACAGTTGTGTGGGTACAGAGTAGTTTATAGCTGAACATTCAATACCTTTGTTTTTACTTAGATCAGATTCATTATTTGCAAATTGAAGATAATTTATACTATCAAAGACTTTTTCTTTTATATATTCCGTTAATCTAGAACTTAATGTTGCGTTATGTCATTCTGTCTTTCCTAGTGCTGATGTAACACACGGATTCAGTATGGTTCTAACAGGGAAAGTAACATAACTATTATTTTATTAACTCCTTCAGAATTATTATATATTTATTTTCTATGGTTTTCAGGCTAGTGTAGCCCCGATTTTTCTTGTGTAGTTGCAGTATGATAAAAACAAAGTAGCAGGCTTGCTTTTGACATTTATGCCTTAATTGTAGTCTACATTGGTTTATGTCTTTGAGCTCTTCTAGTTAGGGATGAAGTTAACTTTGGCGAAAGTTTGTGCCAAACACATTTGACGGCTTAATGATTTTCAGTTGATGTCCTCAGATTCTGATATGCATTTTTGTTCTGTCTAATTATAGCACTGGAAGAAGAGTGTACAATATATTGCACGCTACCTTCCTGCAGTATGGTAGAGTGTATTTTGCCACAGTAGCTTGATGATGGAGGAGGAGGATACTACAGAGCACCAGAAGCTCTGGCTTACTTTTTGAGTAAAACAGAAATTATCTCTGTTGTATGTTGTCATAGAAAAGAAACTAAGGCTCTATCTTAGTACTTGACAAGGGACTTCTCTAAAGCGAGAAGACAGTTTACCCTTGGTTATAGTTTCTCACTATGGAGTTGCTGCATGATCTTGTCAGCTGTTTTTCCTGGCTGCAGGTTTATGGAATTAGTGTACGCACCCTCATGCGCTACCACCTGAGCGTAGAGACAAATACCGTTTTTCATTCCATTGGGCTTTGAGTAGCAAATCCATAAACACACTGAAATGTCTATACTGAGGACACATTTCACAGCTTCTCACTTCAGTCTTTTCTCCTTGGGTTGTACCGATTAAGGAAAGGATTTGATCCCTGTGCAGAAATTAAGACAGGAAGGATGTTTGAAGGTTGAATGTCAAATACTCTCTTTAACTGTTTGCTCTTCAGCTACTGGAGAGCTGAAGAGAGGAACTCAGCTGGAACTAAAAGATGATTTGAACAAAAGACTCACCGGCTGAAGGTCATGTAAGAAGAAGTTTAGACAGAAGCATCTTGTTTAATACAAAATGTATCTATCCAAACTAATCCATGTGGATAACACATTTAGGATTCTCACTGACAGGAGGTCATACGCCATCTGTATTTGATTGAATAACATTGTATCAAAGTCAACATGCACAGGGCCTACCAGAAGTTATCAGAATTATCATTTCAATTAAACAGATGGCTGAGGAATCAAATGAAGAGCCTTTGAGTGATGGCTACAGAATCAATAATGTCTTTCTGAGCTTTATTGATTTATCTTTGTCCAGGCGGTAGAATTGATTTATGTCTCCAGCTTTATTTTGATAAGTCAATGATAGCTCAACTATTCCTAAATTAATGTCTTCTTTTTGTGGGGCTTACATTTTTTTTTTTTCTTCTGGTGGAGAGAGAGAATTTTACATCAAGCCAAACTGATTTTGCTAAGTAATTCTGTGGCTAACAGGGTATCATAAATCAAGCAGAAGGATGGTCTCTGTAGTTTCACATGGGATGGATGACTTGGAATTGTGGAAAAGGCATTTATTTATTTAACCAGTCAGATGGTATTGCATTTTTCCTCTTTGTGCTAACAGACCAGTTGACATTTGTAAGCAGACAGAATTCTTGCTGTGAAGAATGCAGTAGTGTGAGGATTGTAATGTCTTTCCACAAATAACAGTTGAAAAAGAGGAGAAAAATGTGTCTGTGTGTGAGAGGAGAAGAAAAGGGCAGTCCGACTCCACAAATAAGCTGCTTCTACCATATGGTGTGTTCCAAATGTGTGTGAAGTGGCATAACATGTGGAACTCATAATCGTGTGTGTTGTGGTTTAACAGAGCTGGGTGTGGTACTAGCTTGCTTTTTACAAACCTAGATCCTAGTCTTGGTTTTGCTGCCGCTAGAAATGTCCATATTAGTAAAAGTTGTACCATGTCATTGGAATATTGATAATTGTTTTACAAACAATGTAAAGAATATTTGCAGCTGCTTGTTGCTTTTTTCTTTTAGAGTATGCACCCTTTAAAGTTTCTAGGAATAGTTATCTTTTTTCTTTTAAAAAATGTAGAAATGAAGAGTAACGGCACTACCTAACCTCTTCCCCTCATGATCTCCTGTCTGCCATTTTTCAGTGCCAAACCCAGGTAGGTTACTCAGTAAAATCTAAGTGGAACCTGTGGTCAGATCTAATGGTAAATGAACCTGGGAGCTGCTGAGGCAACAAAGAACTGTGGTTGAGACTCAGGTTTTTATTGGTCTAATAGTTAGATTGTAGTAGCTTTTACAGGACTGAGACAAGCTGTGCCCTTCCTCTTAACACAAGCTGTAAAAAACTTGTTGCGACCTTGTACAATTTCATATGCTATATGGACTCTTTAATAATTTATCCTTTTGGGGATCTTCATGTATAGAGCAGAACATGGCTGCAAGATTCTCAACTATTTTAATCGGTTTTACAAACAGAGAGGACAAAGTAGTACTGAAATGCAGTGTGTTGGGAAGGAATATCGGGAGACCTGGTTTGTAATTCTAGCACTGGCTGACTTGATTACCCAGGTAAATGACTTAATTTCTCGTCTGCATCAGTGATTAAAAGGATAAGTAGGTCCAGAATTGTGAACTCCTACTTTTTTTTTTTTTTAAATCCTTTTTGTTTTGGTGGTAGTTCAGGGTTTGAATTCCTTTGAGCGTATAGGTCCATATCTTTAATTACCTTTATCAAGGAGGCCTTTGTGGTTTAATTTATGCCAGGTTTTTTGAAGGTCATAAATTCAAAGCACTGTTCTTACCGGTTAGGCAGAATAGAACTTTTACATTGAAAAAATCAACTTTTGAAGAGGGGGGAAAAGCTAATTATGTGATGTTAAAAGCATAATAATGGAGAAAACAATATATGAACAAACTAAAAAAAGCTTTATTGAAGTTGGGAGATTAAAAGAAAAAGCACTTTCTCCAACCAAAATGCATAGCTCTTCATGAAAGTCAAACGACTGTATCTTTTGATTATTCATCATAATTATCATTGTGAAGTGGCACTTGAGACTCGTGTAACTCAATATTCCAGGTTAGCTTTTCTGTGAAAACATAAAGAGATCACTCTAATCAGAAGCATCTAAAGTCAACATAAACATTGTAGATCAACCTACATTTTCCTTTAGCTTTTAGTGCTCTGTTAGTGTTTAATGTTGAGTATTTATATATTGGATCCATAATTTCTTTGCTTTTTGGGGGAATAAATATATATACACATACAAGCACATGTCTTCAAAGTTCTGGTCTTAAGAGACTAAATTAATGATAGTACAGAGACACTTTAAAGGTGGACATTACCTAAAGGTGGAACAGATCTTGCTAGTATTTTTGGTTTTATCTGTATTTTCATGTATTTACTATCCAGTCAAGTCCACGATCCAATGCCGCCTTTTGGTGTCTCAGAATGCTAAGTAATAGAAGACATTTAAAGATCAATTTGAAAAATTAGGTCCACCTGGGGGGTTTGAAAAGATACATTAAAGAGATTTACAATGCAGGAAAAACAGTTGTGTAAAACCACTTTTTTTATTACAGCACTATGAGATGGTCAGTCATTTTTAACTTAAGTAATGCAGTAAAGTTATGTAAAACACAATAAGAATAGGAGATAAAAGCATTCCAACTGTCATTCCAATATTATCACTTCAATCAGATTTCAGGCACAATGTAACTATGCTGAACTATGGTTCAGTGTGTCAAGCCATTGTCTGGCATCAGCATCTGCAGAGCTGCTATTGTTTTACTGAGGCAGCTGCCATTCAAAGCCGTGATGGAGTAGGTGGCAGCATCCCATAGTTACAGTTGCTTTGTGCTACACAAAAGAGACCTACTGGGATAATTCCCCCCACGTTTTCTTAACTTTGCATGACTTTAATACAAGAAATCTTTTATTTGAAATATTGGACAGGCTGATAAGCAGGATCCTGGAGATGAAAATTACAATGCAGAAATGTCTATAGATAAAAAGATCTGTGTGACAGAGTATAGATGTACAAGTAGTACTTCTCATCATTTCTGCTGGTGGGTGGACATAAGCCATCTAAACTGGAAATCTCCTCCGCTTCTTTACAGAGATATTTCATTCATATGTGAGTGTTGGGTTATACATGAAGGAAATTAAATTTGTTCACCTTGAGAGAGAATGAATATATTTTTTTTGTAACCTTCTGCATTCAGACTATCAGAGAGAAAGACAATACAGGTAGCTCAGAGCATGGCAGATGTAGGTGTGAATTGAGCTGAATGGTCAGTGTTTAGCAATCGGCATGAGGTAGCTGTTAGGCTAATGGGAAATAAGTTGCCGATCTCAACTGAATCCTGAAAATGTTGCAGCTTTAATTGCAATATTCATTAGAAAAGGAAATTCCAGAGAGAAAAGGAGTGAACAGAAGGGATCAACTTCCCCTCCCACCCCCGAGCCCCTTTCTCCCAGAAAGGGTGGTGGTTTTGTATCAGGACTGAGGTTACTGGGCCGCGTGTGGAGATCTGAAAATCTCCCCCATCACGCTTGATGATGGCAGTGTGAGTGATGAAGACCGAGTGGTGATGTGGACACGTTGTACTAGAACGTCTCTGAGAATGTCAGAGAGTAGTTGAGACAAGTTTTCCATAAAAGTTTTAGTGTGAAATTAGAGGAGGTCCAGCATGTTGAGAAAGGCATCTACATATCTAGGGCATGATCCATGCCTCTATGGAGCTTTCCTACAGCTCCTCAGCTACTCGACAGCAGAGTTTGTTCTAGGACAATTCTCAGGAAAAACTACTGTACTTGTGATGGCTCAGCAACTTTTCTTTTGTCTTTAACGGTCTGTGCAAACCTAGTTAGGCTTGTGTTGCTCAGGTAGCCTTTAATATAGTCCTTAATTCCTATTTCCTGTAGAAAAGATAAGTACTGAAAGGATATAAATTTTCTTGTATGTCTACTGTAATTTCAAAACAGGCTTTCAGATGAAAAATGTGCTGTAAGGGAAGGCTGCTGTATTTAAGTTTGGCCAGGACAACACTGGAAGTAGTACAGTACAGGTTAGCATGGAGAGGGAGGAAAAAAGAAACAGTAAAGATGGTTGGTTGCCAAACTGGTATCAAGCTTTTTGCATTCTGCTGCTCTTGTCTGGAATAGCTAGTAGCACTGTTGGTTTAGCACATTCTTCCCTTTCCCTCATTGCTTTTTATCTTTGCTTTTTTTCAGGTCTAGAAACCTCCAGCCTTTCCTTGTCTCCAAGCTCTCTGCCTTTAAATGTTTTCATTTGCTCATTTGCGGTACTGGGTAACCCCAAACACACAAACCAACCCAAACTGCACTGTTCTGACCGAGGGCAAATTACAGTTTTACTGCTGTAATACTGAAGTTTGTGACTTCGTAATGGAAGTAATAGTAGTTGGTCCTGTGCGAGGAGGATTTCCACATCCTACACATGATCCAAGGTAAAACATGGCTTCAAAATCTGGGTACCGCTGTACTTGCCAGACCCAGTGTGGGAAGGGCTGCCGCCTTCTTGCGAGTAGCCATGCATAAGCAATGACTGTGGGACAAAGGCCATGTTTTGCAGTAACGGGGTCTATGTTTTTTTCAGTTTGTTAGCACCAAATAATTGTTTTTAAAGTTTCCTACTTAGTTGTAAAAAGGTTACTTAGCTGAAGTAAAAGGCAATGGGCAGAAATTGAAATACAGGAAATTCAACTTAAGCATAAGAAAAAAGGGTGAAGGATGGTGAAACGCTGGAACAGGGCGCCCAGAATTGTGAAGCTTCCATATCTGGCACTACTCAAAACCTGCCTGCACATAGTCCTGAGCAACCTGCTGTAGAAGACCATGTTTTGAGCACAGGGGCTTATTGGAATGAATGATCTCCAGAAGTCCCTTCAACTTCTGTTGATTCTGTGGTAAGGAGCATCAGGAAGGCTTTTCATTTTCCCTGCTGCACGATCAATTTATGACCACTTTAATTTTCCATTGTCTTTAGTGCCTTTAGGAATCTAAGCTTCCACTTTAGCTTAGTGCTGAGCCGACCACAGTGCACTACTAGGTAATATCTATTTCCCTTAATGTCCTCCAGAAGTGGAAGGGACAAATAATATTCACTAATAGTCTCTGATAAGATATCATAGTGATTAAATAACTTTAATTTTCTCTGAAAAATCAAAGAACTTGCAAAGGCAAGTTTGTTTTTATTAATGTTTTTATTAATGCCACAGGAAGGCCCAGTGCTTGTTTTTATTAATGCCACAGGAAGGCCCAGTGCTCCTCTTTGTCTCCTGAGTAAACCTTTTGTAGGAATTCAGCTGGAAGAGAATGGATCAATAGTGGTGGCTGTGAGACAGCAAAGCATGCATGTTTCCTTAGACCAACTTTTTCAAAAGGCAGAACTTTGAGGATTTTCACCTTGGAAAGTAAAGGCTGCATTGCTTTTCAGGTTGAAGTCCAGGCTTTGCAAGTGTATTATCAGAACAGTTCTTGATAAAATGCTAATAATTTGAAAGAAAGGGCAATCTCTCAAACAAAAAAAATGTTGCCTGTCATTACAGCATTTCTTTCTGGATTGATATCTTCACATAGTTCAAATATTGGATAAATTCTTATTTAAACATATAGCTGCAGCTATATGCTTGGTTAGTAGGTAACAAGGGGCCTATTGAATCGGGAAGAGATTTTTTTTCATGAATTCTGTTTGGTTTGGATCATATGAAGCCAATCAAAGGTAGACAGGAGAGATTACATTATGTCTAAGCCTTGTTATTAAGGTTCAAATGAGATAAATGGAATATTGAGATTTTAATTTCCAGCCCTCTCCATCCTGCTTCCTGAAAGGAAAAGGTGCATGTGGCTTAAATTTGAAATTTTTAATGGAAAGAAAAGTGATCTGTGCAGAAATTCTAGCATCAAGGGTTTGCTAACTTTACCATAACCAAAGGAAAAGAGTAAGACAAAAAAAAAACCACTAAACACGTTGTTGCCAAACCACTTGAATTCTGTGGGAATAGAATCATATTCTCAAATCCAAGTAGCTCAATGTTATCTGCAGTGCTAACAGGGTGACAAGTGATGGGAGCAGCAGCCAGCAACGTGCTGGTGCTGTATTGGGCTGTACTCGTGACATACATTACTGCTATAGGACCACTTGTATAATTTGATGATTTTTACATATCACTCTATTACGTTTCAGAACACTTTCATGTTTCTTATTAGTCCAAATGGAAAAAGCGGGGTTTTGTTTGTTTGTTTCAACCCTCCTGCTGATAGCTTTTTCCTTTGGTTTCTATCATTTTGGGTGTTCGGAGCATTTTGGCACTTCGGACTTGTTAGCTCACCTGTTTTGAGGAGATATCATGGCAATGCAGAGATTTTTATAAAGGTCTGCATGCTGGTATTTGCCAGTTTTTAGATTATTGCCATTTTGATAATATTGGCTCACTAAAGAAGAATATTAGAAGGGGCAATTATGTTAGCTGTAATTGCTAATGTCATTTCAGCTTGAAGAGAGTGCACAGAGACACAAGGAATGGAAAACAATATTAGTGCAAGGAATTGTATTGCTCCATTTATGGTATCTAGTCTTAATTTTCAAGGTTGTATATTTTGTCAGCCTCTTGAAATACTCATACATACACACAGAGAGAAGTTATAAACATGTATCATTATCACTGCTACAGAGTTTGCATCAATATTTATAATGTGGGCATTTCTTCACTTACAGAAGGTGTCACCAAGCTGAAGCTGAGGACTGGTGCTGTAGTCCGGTGCACACGGTTGTTTGGCACGTCAAGTGACCTGCATGCAGGAACACAGCCTGTATTATAGCCTGACAGAACGTGAGCTGTGCATGCTGTGTACCTTTAATTAGGCTAAAAGGCAGGCATCAGCACATGAACTGCTGTTCTGTAAAGTCATCGGTAATCTGGAAACTGATAAAATATAATGCTGCTATTTATATTAGTCAAGAATCAGAAGAAAACCAAGGAAATTCAGAAGGCTCTAATAAAATATAAATGCTAAGATGCTACTTCTACCTCAGTTCCACTGGGAAAGTTAGCAATAGAAAAACACATTGGAACCTTTGGCAGCGAGATGTAAGATGGAGTAATGCAGAAGAATGCATTTAAGAAAGCACCATTTGTACAAATAGTGCATTGATTCAATTTTAACTTCATGTGGGAAATACACAAGTATTTCTATAGGCAACTCATTGTACCGCAGGGACCATAAAGACGAGTAAAAGTCTAGGCTGATATAAAAATGTGAAACAGAGATAAGAGTATAAAATATGATGGGAGTATTTATATGGTAGTGTACTAGATCTTGCTTTGAATAACGTGCTCAGTGATGCATCCTTTGCTGAGGTGGAAGGTGGAAAACAGAATGGATCTGAATGGAATTGAGGGTCTCTGCTGCTGCTGGTTTCTCAGTTACCTGTTCCTGTGCAGAGCAGGAACACGCTGAGCCCCTGATGTGTCCACCACTGCATCGGCACAGAGCCACGGCACGGCTCTGGTTCCCTGATGGGAGGTGTAGTTGTTCTGACCTGTTTCTCCCACTTCTACAGAATCTTGAAATAGTAGTAGAACTGGGTAGGGGTCAGAGTGCAGCAGGGAGCAGGTACTCCAAGAAGTAGTGCTGGTGGTAGAGCAAAGACAGGGAAGGAGAGTGAGGAAAAAGCATGATAAGAGAATTAAAGAGTGAAAGCCACCTGGCAGTTCTTGTCACCATGCTCTGAAGCAGAATAGCAGATGAATACCAGATGCAGTAGAAGGGATGAAGGAACCAGCAGTACTTGCTTACTCTTTGAAGCATACTTGGTGTACTTTTGAGACAGGTCCAGGAAGGATTCGTATTTGTATATCCATAGGAACCATTGGGGTTTTGTGATTTAGCTGACATTAGGAAGACAATCGTGCAGCTTTCTTGCAAAGAAATGGTGAGCTTACTCCTTCAGGAGCGTTTGCAAAAACACCCAGGTCTGCAGTGGTTGAATGATTCATCTTCTGCTATAGCCAGTACCACAGTTGTCTGCATTACAATTGAACTGATACACGTTCCCCACTCCGTGCCTGCATCTGGACGTATAACCCAGTGATACTGCTGGTATCCATTCTAATCAGGTAGGAAACAGAAAAAAAGCAGTGCAGAAATATCATTTGTTAGAAGGATGGTATCAAACAAGGCAGGAGAAGAACTTCCATAAGCTGAGAGCTCTCTTCTCACTACCCACTTACTGTTTTAATGCAAATGGTTTGGAAGCTAAATGCAGAGTGTTTCCAGGTACGGTTATAACTGGCAGACTCGCTGTTGGTAGCTAGCCACCAGGTGGCAAGCACAATGCTGTTGTTACAAACGCAGCTGGGTTTTCAGACCTTTTGGCTGCCTGCATCTTGGTAAGCCCAGGCTCTGCCATTTATTTCAGTGCCTGAATGGGATATGCAGAGCGGATGTGTGTGTGTTTATATATATATATATATATGCACACACACACACATATATATTTAATTTTTAAGAATTCTCTAGCTTTACTGAATGCAATCTGGGCAGATGTTTGGTGCAGTACTTTGAGATCTACTTCCCTTTTTGATCTCTAGTCCTTGTTCTTACAAAGTCATTCACATAGTCTTGAAGACATCAGCTTTTTCTTCTGACAGTGCATCTCATATTTTGAAAGGGTTAATACAAGCTGCTGTACCAAGGCCTTCCACAGCAAGATAGATTCATTGCTGTAAGTGTATTTTTGGTGACTTGCGGGCAAGTAAGTGATCAGGGATTATACTCCTCATTATCCCCTTGATTTAGTTAGAATAAAAGCACCAGTGACATTGCCAATGACCCAGATGTTTGAAAAAGCCATAGATTAAGCTATTGAGGCCGGTACCTCCAAATCCCACAATATTACATTAACGCACGTTCAGAAGCTGCAGAATTGGATTTAAATCCAGCTCTTGAACCCCCTTTATAATCCCATTTTGTACTTGGAGTGGTGAAAATAGCAGTAATGCATCTGCCGCAAGAGTGACTTTGTGTGCATTTTTCACATTAGAAAGGCTTTTAATAAAGTAAAAGCGCTTTGAGTGCAGAAGCACCTTTCTTACTTTCTTGCAGCCTTGATAACAATGAAAAAATTTCAAAGTATTGTAACTCACTGTGGTCCGGAGATTGGTGGAAAAGGGACACGGTCTCTGACTCACAGTGTAGTACAAGCTTCGCATATTAAGGCCTCATTAAAGATTGATGATGTTTACATCGTTCATGGTTACTTTCAATTTTTGTTGCACATATGACTGTCAGATGGCATTACAGATGAAGATCAAAAGCAAGAGCAGTGATTGCATCAATCTCAATTTTGATCCTAGATGCTTCCTTAAAAAAACAAAAAAAAAAAGAAAAAAGGTGGGGCTGGGGGGAATAATAGCTACATGTATTTATAAAGAAATCCTGAAGCGCGTTCGTATATCATGTATTGAAGTTCCTCAGCAAGGGTCATTAATAAATGTAAATGCAATGGCTTACATCCAAGTCCATTTTGCCATGACGCAGGCTTGGCACACTTCTTGTAAGTTTGATGAATGGACACCAGTGTAAGAGAATGGATGCTTAGCAGTGTGCACTACAGGCATGCTCCTGGAGCAAAAGCAAGTCCTAAATCAGATAGCGCTTCATTGTGACTTACATTGCTGATTTACCTCCTGATGGTAGAATTAGAAAATGGGGTTTCCAGTACAGGTGATCCTTTTCAATGCTAATTTACCATCTGCTAGGAACAGGTGGTGTTTCCCTTTGAACATGTTTCTATTGTACCTAAATGAAGTGATGAATTTCCATTCCAGGACATTTTCTTCAAAGAAAAGTTAATAATCTGCATATTTTTCAATGGTACAGGAACCTGCCAGAGAATTATAGCCTAAGTGGAGGAGTAGCTCATTTACAGTAGCTGATTCACTTGGAACGTAGGAGATAAGTTTTGAGAATCTGGAAGGGGAATTTCCCAGTATTTCCCATTGGTTTCCTCCCCTGCTTATGCTCCAGATGTGGAAATAAAAGGGTTTGGGGTTTTTTTTTGAGTTCTGTATCCTAAAATAGAATGCTGAGAGCAAGACCATGATTTAGGCCGTTTTTCATCTGAAAAAAAGAGGCAGCTCTTTTGCAGGCTGTTATTTTACTGGTAGAGGAAGGCAGAAGGGAGGATTAAAGATCAGCTGCGTAGTTATGTGTTACAAAGCCAATAAGCACAGGAAGAATTATCCGTGAACTGTGGACAGCTAAGGCCAACTGCCCAAAGTCAGGTCTTGCTAAATCTAGTAGTTTTTTGAAGAGATTACCTTTTTAGCAGATCATGGCTATTATGGGTCATTTCCAATAGCTACTGAAGGGACTAGTTTTTTCCCCTCTTTGGAAGACATTGGAAAGAACAACACAAAACAAAACAATATACACTGCTGTGCTAAATTGTGCTTGATTTACGAGCACTTTCCTGTGTCTGAAGTAGAGGGCTAATCTACTATGTTCAACAAGAATTTCTATATATGCAGGAGTTAAATGAAGGCTTTTTGGTTCCCCTGTATGAACATTTGGGCAAAGGGCTGGTGTAAGTGATCTGTCTGGTGAGCATCTCAGGAGTGTACATATAATTGAGACGTCTTGCTTGGCTTTGCCCTATCTTGATACTTCTTTTTTTTTTTCTTCCATACATCTCAAGTGTTGAGATGCAGCTACAGGGAGCATACTCTCATTCACAGCTGATCTGAGGAGCCACAAAGACACTGGGGCAACACACCCTTTCTTCTGGCTGTGCCCTCTTTCTTTCCAGAGGAGAGCAAGGGGGTGTTGCCTTTGTATTGAATCTGTGCATTGGCAATCGATTCTTTAATTCACTTCCTTCTAGCATGGATTTTCTCTTCAGTGAATGGAGGCCAGAAATAAAGATCATAGAATCATAGAAGGTATGAATTATGAAAGATATGAATGATGAAAAAACAAAGCTGGTACTGCAGCTCCTTCATTCTTTGTGTGTATCATTTGGGATTAAGTCTAATGTTTTGCTTGTGACTGTAGCATAGCATATATTACTGAACAAAAGCTGTGAACTACTGGGAGTCATCTTACCAAATCAGACTATGACACAGGTAGTTGCCTCTAAAGAACAGTATACAAGAAATCTCTCAATAGGTAGAGGTGGCAAAATGTACTCCCCTAATGGTTGTCTCCTGATCTGTACAACTCAGGGAACAGTTTAAGGCCTGAAAAAAGAGGTTTTCCCTTCTGAGATTCTTTTTCTTAGTGTTGGCTGTCATAAGTGTTGATATCCCTGTTGAGAAGTAAATGATCAATTAAGTGGTAAGAAGACCAGGTAATTGTTTTAGAAAGCATAGATAGATATGCATTAAGTTTGAAAGTGGTCTACCATTAGTTTGATAAATGCAGTTTTCTTAAGAGATGTCCTCCCCACTCAGGAATATTAAAATATGGAGATTTTAAACTACTAGTGGAGAAATCTACTAAGAAAATATCCAGATATTAAAATAAAAATTATTTGAAGGGCTTGCTTCTTTTTATTTTAATTTTATTTGTGTCACCCTTAACATTACAGTAACAGTATTTGTGTCTAATCAAGTTTTTGATTAATACCTACAGACAGTAGGTATTAGGGAACTGTGTTTATAGGAGCACCAGAAGCCCTGCCCTTTTAAAGACCCTTCCTGCCCGTTCTATCAGCAGTCAAGGGGATCTAGAAGGCTGTTTCTATCCTGCAGCTCCACTTCTGTGGGCTGACGTGAAGGGACAATGGATTTAGTCCATTATATAACTCTGGCTTTCTCCTTGTGGAAGAAATGAGCTTCAGAGACTGTGCTGCCGTGAAGGCAGGAGCTGCCATCTCCTGTTGGAACATTTAGTGAGCCAGACTTGTGCCAGCTGTTCCAGGGTAAACAGTTCTAAAACTATATGCAAAATGAGACCTCTGTTAATGACTTTGCCTAGGCGTTTAAAGTCCAATTCTTATCTGAATTAAATCTGCAGCACTCAAGGTTTACACTACTTTTTTTTTTTTTTTTTTAATTTTCTTCATGCAGGGTGTCAGATGAGACTCTTAACACTTGTTTCAGGACCACTGGCGCAGATGGAAGTACTGTTGTGTGGTTTAGTTGTAAACGTTTAATCCTGTGTATATGGGAGAGATTTGTTTTTAATGAAAATGTTACTGACTTTTACACTTTCCCTTCCCTTAATTTTTTTCAGTATTACAGCTGGTTTTAGTATTGTATACTTTTTGAGTTGACAATTAATTAAACTTATAATAGCCTACCAAAATCTATTGCTTGCTTTTAATTCTTTCAGTCTGGATATTTGTCCTGCACTACTTCTCCAACTTTCCTTCATCAAAGAATTTTCATTTGTTTCAATTTAATTCATTGGCAGAGAATTTAATTTGGTGTTTACATCAATTTATTAAATAAAATACTGCATGATGATTAAAAATAATTTAACTGTTTCTTATCTGAGTTGGAAGGAAGCAGAAAAACCCCACTCTGTGTGGAAAGTTCCAGACCACTTCAGACATATTTTTTCCAGAGTTGCTGGTAATTCCCCAGAATGTGTTGCTGTATGTGGGAGGTTGTATTGTATCTACTGAATACATTGCTTAATCCCAGACAGTGCTTTCAGGGTGAAGATGACAGTCTGCCATCATGATGGAGATACTGTAACTGCGCAGTTTTCTGTCATAATGGAATCCATGCTTCAAAATGCTGTAAACACATAAGACCCCACAGTGCCTTTCTCTAAACACTATGGCAGAATTTATTTTTTAATTCATTACCTTCTTCCAAGGTGAGATGTTTCCTAGTGTGGAAAAAGCTTGTCTCAAATTAAAGAATGTATTTTAGAGCTGCTGTTACCAGGATACTAAGGGAAATACATTTTGCTCATTCAAGTAGCATCAATAAGTCTGATGAGACCTCATAGTGAAGTGCAGTTACACTTGTATTTATGACTACTGTTCTACAACTTCAATATCTGAATGACCTGACCACTATTGCTTGATTAAATAAATGTAAAACAGACCCCTCTGCTGTCAGATTTTTAAAATCGAAATCAGCAGTGCAACTGAAATGCTCAAGCCGCTCTTGCCTGAGGTCATGTATGCTAATCTCTTTGCCTGGGTGCTTTGAATCACTTTCTTGCAAAATACAGTGGCATCAATGAAAAAACATGGTTTGTAGAGTTTGAAATTCTGTGAGGGCTTCTTCAGACTTTTCTAGATGTGGCTTATGTTATATGAGAATTCATGGAAGTAGATGATTTGTGAAACCCTGAACATGAATTCCTACTGTCTTAGAACTCTAACTTTTTATTTAACTTGTGTAGTTTGTGGGTCTTGGAGAGATGTTCTGAAACTTGGTGCTTAGGAGCTATGCAAACCTTGGGAGAGCAGTGGAGACCAAAGGTAGCCAAGCTAGATGTTTAAATTCCTTTCACATATATCTTTGTAAGAAGTTCATTGAAGGTTAAAATCTTAAATGAGCAAGAAAAATAATGGAATCACAACCCTGGGCTTGAGGAGAGCAGACTTTGGCTTCTTCAAAGACCTGCTCGACAGGATCTCATGGGTGATTTCTCTGGGAGGCAAAGAGGCCCAGAGGAGCTGGTCAGCCTTCATGAATTACTGCTCTTGTGTATTCAGCAGGTCTATTGAAGTTGCAGAAAGTGAAGCAAGTGTAGCAGAAGGCCAGCACGTATTGACAGGGAGCTTCTGGTAGAGCTTTGGACATGGAAAGTAACTGTTTAGAAGGTGGTAGTGGGGATGGGTTACCTAGGAGGAATATAGACCAACTGCCTACAGATGCAGAGGTGGAGATAGAAAATCCAGAGCTTGGCTGGAGTTGGACTGAATAATGGATGTGAAGGGTGCTAAGAAGGGCTTCTGCAAGTGCTTTTGGCACCAAATAGAAACCTGAGGAACATGTGGTCTGGCTGCTCACTGGGGCATGAGGCCTGGTGACTGAGGACGTGGAAAAGGCTGAGGTACTGAATACTATCTTTGCCTTGGTTTTCACTGAGAATATCTTCTGCCCGGCCTTTGAGGTCCCAGAAGCCCCCTAGCAGAGTCTGCGGGAGCAAAAAATTACCTGTTGAATAGTAAGATTGAGTTGGGGAGGACTAATTTAGCACCATGTGCTGAAATTCATGGGAACAGGTGGGATGCATCTGAGGGTACTGAAGGAGTTACCCAATGTCACTGCGAGACCACTATCATTTTTTCAAAAGGTCATGACGGTTGACATATTCCTGATTTTTTTTTTTTATTGTTTGATCATTTTTCTCTTTACAAAGGCTGTACTGCATTTGACTATAAAACCAAGCCAGTGGTTAATTGACTGTGTTTTCAAATTTTTTCCCTTATTTTTCATACACAGCTGCTCAATTGTATATATTGCCCTTTCTTATTAATTTGTTCCTTTTACAAAAAAAATACAGTGCAAGCCTGTCCCGGTTTGAAGTAAAACTGAACCAATTTTGTGTTCTGTAATTTTACATGTTAGCTAGGCCTCCTCTAACTCTCTGAAATTAACGGCATATTGTGGAGAAAACTGCTTGTTCTCAGAGTGATAAGTCCAATGTTTGTGCTATGTGCCAAGGAATGGTATGCAGGGAGGCCCTTGCTTATACTTATTGCTATAACAACCAAGGTCAGCCCATTTTCATTATTTGCCCCTTAGAGGGTCGGAAACGGGAAAAACGTAGAGGGGTCATATCTGTGGGGAGGAGTGGACAGGACAGGTGACCCAAACCTGACCAACTGGGGTATTCCATCCCATCTGCCCCATGCTCAGTATAAAAGCTGAGGGATCAAAGGGTCAACGTCCTTCCTGCGATGGCCGACATCTGAAGAGAACTCTGTCTGTTCATCTGCCTTTGATCCCGATCCGTGTGTTCCTGACTCCAGAGCTGGAATCCAGTTCCCATCCGTCGCTGAGTCCAGCCTGGGACTTCCCCAGTGCCTGCCGGTGATGGGACTGTCATCGTGGGAGCTTGATACGGTTTTGTATATATTGTATATATTTCATTATTTTCTTACTTTTTTTTTTATTTTAGTATTTTAGTTTAAAATACTAAAATAGTTAATTTTTATTTTAGTATTAATTCTCCATTAAAGTAGTTTAGATCATTCTAAACTTCTAAATCTCCTTATCTCTTCCTCTTCTCTTTCTGGGGGAGGAAGGGCCATCTGTCGGTCCGGTTTTGGTGATTTCGGCTAAAACCATGACAAAGCCTAAATCAGATACTGTTGAGGTTAGTAGGAGCTTCTCCATTGACTCCACTGGGATCCGAATCAAGCTGTTGGTGTTTCTGGGATTCCATTGCAGGGCTGGCCAAGATCATGAGCTCATAAACTCAGATTATTTGTTTTTCTTCTTTGTTTCTGTTTCATCTCTGAGTTATTCCGTCTGTCTGGAGAGCTCCTAAACTTATAGTGGTGGAGTATGGTTTCAGCAGTTGTAGTGTTAATCTAATTTTAGGGGTGGTGTAGAGCAGTCGCATGAGTCAAGTCACAGGTAATCTCTTCATTTGCTGTGCTGGGCAGTTACTGCAGTTAATTTTTCATGTGGATCTAAATGTGGCCTTTATTCATTGCAGACTTCATCCTTTTAAAGATGCTCATTTAAACACTCTTTTGTGCTGTTGGTGTTTGAAGTGGGTCTGTACCAACTGAAGTCATAAGATGATTCAATGAAAAGGGTGGGTTTTTTTCCTGTATAGTGAATATTACTGGTGAAGGACTCCCCTTCCTGGCTTGTTACTGACAACGTTTTAATAAATCCTTAGCTACGTGAAGAAAATACCATAGCTCCTGTGCTGTTATATTATACTGGCACGTGCACAGCAAGGTTCACAACAAGTATTTAATACAAGCCCATTTTACTTTACTGGCTATTGAGCCTTTCTCTTTAGCTTTAAAGCACAGGTCTGTTTCTTTCAGTTGCAGTGTTAATCTTGGTCTGAAAGCTCTACATCCAGTGATGTTATACTATAGACAGTGTATTAAATTGTTAACCAGGAGTGTAGTAAACAAGGAGTGTGGTCCTTTACTGTCTCACAGGAATGTTTGGTTCACTATTAAAACCATGATGCAGCGTGTTAAAATATATGGCTAATTTTTATAATTTACCTAACTCTTTTATGTAGTTACGCTCCATGGCATAGTTCGGCACACTGCTAACGAAGGAGCCAGTAATGTTTTTTACATGTTGTAAGCAGGAAAGTTGAAGTTAAGTGCCTTTCTCACATACATACAATTCGGGTAGACTAGGTGGTTTCATCTGGCCTTGCAACATCAATGAAAGCAGTGCGTGCAAGCTATTTTCAATTGGTACGTTTGTGCCTGCTTCAGGTTTGATGAATTGGCGCTGTCTGAGGGGAAACGCTCGGTTTTGAGCAGCCATCTCTTTGCAAAATTTCAAACCGGTTTTACATAACGAAGCAGTCATTATAAGAATCAGAAAATCACTCCAAATTCATGCGGCTACCCTGAAAAAATAAAAAAAGCTCCATTGTACTTATTATCCAAAAATACATCTGAAAGGTATTGTTGTTGGGTGTAACTTAAAAAAAATTGATTATTAGCTGAGCTGCAATGACTGTGTGCTCTGTCTGTTACAAGGGAAAATCTATGAGCCCAGGCCATTGTTGAAAGCCTGTGTGTGTAGTGTGTTACCGCAGTGTAGCTGACAGACTGTGGCAACTTGATGGCATCTGTTTTTTCTTTAGGTAGATTACTTAATTCTTTCAGTCCTTGCTATATTATGTCCGGGTTACCCCGCCCTCCTCCCGCCCCCCCATTGGTTTCCCATTGTCTGCATTCATTAACAGTAAAATAAATTTATCTTTCTTTTACCCTGCGCTTTTATGGGGTGTGTGTGTTTGTGTGCAATGGATAGAGAGAAAGGAAGGAGGCAGGTATATGCGGAATGTGCAGCATTAATGGTTATTGTGATGCACTATTGCTGTTTTTAGAATGTGAACTTGAATATATTACTTTCAGTTAAAGGCTCGATTATCCAAGATGCTGGGATTAGCTCAAAGAATTTAAATGGAGCACATGGAAAAGTGAGTCAGTCCATCTCAAGTCAATAGAGAGGTTAAAAGAAAGGCAGCAATTCCAGTCAGTTTGGAGTTGCAACTGAAAGTAGTGCAATTGGTAATTGCTACCCTCAGTGGTACTGGTTCAATGTAGCAGTGTGTTAATGCGTTAATTCTTCCACACCAAGGGCTGACATTTGTGAAACACAGAGCTGTTTTCTGAGGTGTAATTTCCAATTACTGTACTGTCTCTGAATTTCTAGGTTATAAGGAAGTGCTTCTGCCACTTACGTGTATGTTCCTTGAAGTGAGCAATAAAAATAATGAAAGGAAGGACAGTCTGATTCCCCTATCCTTGATTTCAGACACCATCAAAGCAGAGGCTGCAGAAAATTGTACAGGGTCTTGAAGTTTGTGTTTAAAGAATGAGTGGGGAAAAAATCATGCTGAACAGAAGAGGTCTCAGGGGAGCCTGGGTTTAATGTATGGGGTAGGTAGTCCAATGACCTGTGCCCAAATGCTGCAGAGCAGTGTGAGAAGCGTGGTCTCCCACACTGGTAGTGTGCTTTGTCTTTGATGTCATTCTTGCTGGAGAACGTGTCTTCCAGGTATGTTATGAATGGGGTGGTGACAGTGGGCACTCAGTCACAGTTATAGCCCTGTTCTTTGTTAATCAGTGAGGGTGTCAAGAACTTGAGTTCAACAGGACAAATGGGGAACCTAGGCAGTTGTCTCACCCTCGCTGGTGCTATAACCCACTACAGCCAGCCTTTCTGGGACTCACCACCCCAGTTTCCAAGCAGTACGTACAGTTCTCTGTAGCGAAGCAGAAGCTAGAGCCGACCAAAATCTGGACTTCCAGATTTTCAGGAAGAGGACAGATTTGCAGGAAATGTTAAGGCCTGGAAGCTGGGTTTGGTCCAAATTGCTTTGGCAGCACTTTATACCAGCTCTTAATATCCATTCACACTGAGTTGCACAGCACTGGTGGAGCAGGTGGTGATGCTGGTATGGGATATAGCAAAGCTGCCAGATCCTGTGTTGTAAGAGCCAGTGACTCTCTTCCATAAAACACTTTACACAGAGGAAAGTGAAATTAGCAGACTGGCTAATTGCTCGGAGGGTGTAACAACGGGGGGCACCAATCAAGGGGCAGCAATGCTGAACAGGCAGGCGCTGGAGTACAATTAACAGAGCTCTCGTTACTGCAGAGCACAGAAATTGGCTACTGACAGAAGGCAAGAGAAAAGGGGGAGAAATGTTGAGAACATCTAGAAAAGGGAAACTTGGAGTGAAGACTAAGGAAAGCCTTGGGTTTCCAAGTTCCTTGGAGTCTGACATTCACTGGTGGTTTTTAAGCTTTATCTTCACTTGTTTTAGGGCACTGTTTAAAGGAGGGAACAACTATTGTTCTTCTGTTGTGTACAGAGTCTCTTCTTCCTCTTGTCCCTCTCCATCCCATCCTGGATGTATGTATTCTTTAGTAAATTAAATTCATGTTTTCTGTCTCAACTGCACTTTTCTAGTTTTGAATATCTAAGAGTATCTTTGCTTAGAAATCTGATAAATGCAATTTAATAGTTGTATCGTTCCTTTAAGCCAAATTAAAAAACTTCAATTGGACTTAGGAAGTATGCTTATAACAAATGAAACTCTAAATGAATCATGAAATGGATATAATAAAGACAATTGAGCTTCTCTTTATCTGTAGAATGTAGGTTACAAGCAAAAATGATCATTCCTAAATAGGCAAATGTGAACACCACCTCAAACTAGGAAGATTGGGAAAAAAACAACACTGCTACTGCTCTTTAGCTAGGCTAAGCTTTTGTCTTGCTTCTCTGCACACCTTTACAGGCCAATAATTTCCATTAAATTAGCTATGCTATCAATTAATGTCCACTGCCAGGATAATGGCCTTTTTTCTTCATAATAATTTGGCTGTGGAAGTCAGCTGCCAGATTTTTAATGGCTTGATCTGACAGTAAGAGAGGAATACACTGAGTGTGTTTGACTCATTCATGTTGTCTAATTTGCTTGCTCTACTGTTTTTGTTTTCTTCCTCATTAATCTTATAAGTCTCTATGGAAATAGCAATCTTGTCAAAAAAAGAAAAGGCAAAGAAAAGGGCAGTGCAGCAGCCCTAGTTGTCATACACTGAATATGGAAGTGCTTCAGTACTTGGTGTACCATTCTCATGACAGCAAATAAGGAGCCTGGGAAATGGGTATTACCTGAACCAATAAGATCACTGCTGACATAATGCATTGATTTGTTTGCTTTAAGGTTCTTAAAGCTTGTTTCGTTGATTTATAGGTAGTTCCTTATTATTACCTATAGCCTTGGAGAAGAACTGACCTGCTTGGATAACGTCCAGTAAAGCTGCACTGAGGAATATATGTACTGCTTGTAAAGCTGGCTGAAAAAAATCCAATGATGGAAACTTGTCCTCCTCTTGGGCTTGGATCTGTGATATTCAGAACACATAGTCAGTGACATGTGTGATAAAACAGCATTTTTGAGAGACTGAGAGTTCAGAGCTCATAAGTGGACATGCGGACTCAAAAACTTTTATCTAACAAAAGCAGGATGTACAGGCAGTGACTCTGTGTGTGTGTAGAACAAAGTGTAATTTTTAATGATTTTTATGTCCACATTAAAAATTTAATAATTTTTGTATAATCCTAAGAAAGTGATCTAGTATTGTTAGAAAAATGGAAATGGGATAGGAAAAAGAGGGAGGGAGAGAGAGAAAAGGAAGGTCAGGCTACAGAAGACAGTTTAAAGTAGTATGAGGCTGTGTTTTTCCTGCAGCTGCTGTACCTTAAAAAAATTAAGCTGAATTGAGTTAATAATGCTCCTAAAAAGAATCTAACCTGTTACTTAGAGTGAAACATTAGGCTACCTAATTAATGAATACCAATTAATTAAGTACTGTACAGTACTTAATCAGACATTTGAAATTTACTCTGCATGCCTGCATTATAGGGCAAAATTTTACCTCGACTATTCCTTATGGATGCTGAGGAGTTGAGACAGGCCATGTCCATCGTATGAGGGGAGAGAACAGGAGAACTTGCAGCTTGGCTGAGTCTGTACCGTATGTGAGCTGCTGCATTGAGTCTGCTTGGGAGAAGACTGAACAAAAGTAGAGTTGCTTCTGTGGAGCACAGATGTCGCTTTACAGAGACGTACGGCAGAGCTACAGCTCTTGAATAGCAGCAGCACTCTATCAGCCTTCGTCGCTGTAGAGAAAGGAAAAAGTATGTTGGCAGAAGTAGGCAAGGATCATGTCTCTGTATGATACCCCATGAAGCTGCCTGTTTTCTTTGGCTATTGTTTCAGAGAGGATTAAACTGGCATCTCCTGCGATCAGAAAAAGAACATTTGCTTGGAAACCTGGACCTGGGGGAATTTGCTAAATGATAGAAGTCATATTTCTTATGTCATTCTGGTGTCTTCAAGTAGAATTGCAGTCAGTCATTTGGCATGTCTGAAAATAGAACTTCTTCCTACAAATGCATATGACTTTTCCTTGTAATATGGAAGAGAATTAGTCCATATCAATCAGTGTTCTACTGCAACTTTCCTAGTTCCTCAGTGGGAAAGGCAGGAGAAACACTTGTTAAATTCCAGTGGAAAGCCAAGGTATTTTGTTACCCCTTTACAAGGGTAATAAATCATAGTGGAAAAGAGCAAATAGAGATAAGGCATTAAGCTGACCAAAAAGAATGAAGTGACATTAGTAAAACTTTGGTTTAAGCATTCTCCCTGGATATAATTTCAGTGATGTTCAGTGTGTATTGCACCATTTCCTAGAAGATACCTTTTATTAATTGCAGAATAGAAGCTCCTTTCACATGGTACCAGTCAGATAGTATTTGACCTTATCATCAGGCTCCCAACTGTATTTATAGTGCTGCTGTTTGCTTTTGCAGTTTCTTGCAGCTGATCTGTAAACATGACTGGAAGCAGTGGTTTATGAATGCTGGAGAGCTGATGGCACTGGGGTGTTACTGGGTGCAGATGTCAAAGTGAGAGGTCATTGACATAAAGGAAATTAATGTATGTAAATGAAAGCAATTAAGAAGTTTAATCATGGGAATAATGTTTTTTCCCTTACTCTGGTGATGAAAGACCTGTGCTTATTTACAGCTCTTGTAACTCATAATACGCTTGTCTTTTAGTCTCAACTCTAAAAGGTGTTGTAGTCCAAATATGAAGTGGGTTGCTCTGACTTAATGTAGTCCTTTGTCTGTTTGTAATGAACTCTTACATCTCTCACACATTCTTTGACCTGGTCAGTTAAGGCATTTAAAGCAACAGGTTTGCAATGGTATAGTCTTGAATAAATACTCAACCAGTAATGCTGAGGATAGATAATAAGAATATACTGTCACTGTATATGACAACACAACAAATCATTTCAAAAAGCAAAGCTGAAATGTTCAATAAAAGCCACATAAGAAGCCTAAATAAGTTGCTAGGAAACATCTTTTTTCTTTTATTTTCTTTTCTTTCCTCTTGTTCACCTTTTGTGGTAGGTTTTATCAAGTCTTCTACCAAGAATGAGAAGAGGGAAAAAAT
The DNA here is from genome assembly GCA_002844005.1 of Limosa lapponica baueri. Lineage (NCBI taxonomy): Eukaryota > Metazoa > Chordata > Aves > Charadriiformes > Scolopacidae > Limosa > Limosa lapponica. Next base: position 83,179 of record KZ505744.1, read on the forward strand.
CTTCTTTCTAAGTTGGCTCTTGTCCTCAGTTAAAATTAGCTGACACTGTCTCTTATCAGTATTCTGCTGAGGCACCCGAGCCCGTTCATTTCTTTCTTTAACAAATGATTGATCTGGACCTGAGAATTGCGGGAACCTTGTAAAGTGCTAAAGCAAACAAATGGAGATAGAGGGATTGATTGTGCTCTGCTGCAGTGATTTTATGCAAGTGTTTTTTATCCTTAAGAGACTTCTAGCTTTTGAATTGAAAAAAGGTTTATATAGGCTTGAATCATTAAAACCCGTATTTACTTTCAATTAGTGATGTGCTGAACCGCATGAGGAAAAGTTCTGGGATGGAAAAACTTGGTGCATTTGCATATTGGGATGATGGTAGTGGGCAGCTTGCTTGCCAGGTTTTCAGTGGATTTTTATGAGAACTGTAACTGTAAGAGCTAAGATTTCTAGGTGGAGAGTTTGGGTACCATATGTGAAACTCTCGTGTTACTACCTTTAGTTCTAGTGAAGCGCTGAACATCACATCCTGCCCTTTCTGGGTGCGCTCACGGTAGCTGAGCAATGTGGCTGGTTGCAGTAACCTCTTATGCTTGTCTGCCAAGAGCAAAAGCTGTCATAGCTTTTAGACCTGTAAGTTTGCAGCACTTGCTTTAGGCATTATTAAAGTTGGAAGTTGCTGAGGACAGCAAGTGACTTTTCCTACTCCTGGCAGCTGGGAAGCCGTGTTGTCCTACAAAAGCTAGCCTGCAGCTGTGGCTAGAATAGGCTGGGGAAGGAGGCAGACTGAAGCAGTCTTTTGAAAGATGTGGCATGGCTTTGCTAAGAAGTTCAATTTACATTGAACTAAGGAAGAGTCAAAAACATAATTCTATGCTTGCTGAGTTTAGTTGTGGATTTAGATTTACGGAAGTAAAGCAATAGTGGAAAATATGAATTGGGGAAGTCAAGGGACAACCCAGGTTTGAACATAAGTGACTGCTTTCTTTTCACCACAAGTTGAATTATACAACTGGAACTGGAGAGAGGTGAGACATTTTCCTATGACTTTGAGGGAAAGGAGAGTGAATCCTGTTCTGTGGCCATAGCAACTTCTTGAAAATGGAGGTACAACTGAGTAAAACGGGGCCAGTAGTTGCAGACGGAGATGGGAAGACAGAGAGAAAGGGGAGTTATATTTGGCGTATGTGAGAAAGGATCAAATCACATTAATAGAGAAACAATAGAGACAAAGAAGGCAGGAAAACGTTAGCAAATGAGAGAACGTTGTGAACATAGATACGCAAGGATCCTTGAGGTTCAAAGTTGTTTTTTTTTTTTCCTGTGTCATTATGATTTCACTTGCATATAAAAAGTGCATCCTTTCAATATGCTTAATATAAATGCCAAAACAATTACATATACATTGATAACCACAGTAAAGCATCTGGTCTTATTTATGTGTGGCACAAGAGAAGTCCTTCCAGTGTACTTGAACTGCAGGTTAGGTAAACTGCGTGAAATTGGGTGCAAAAGCATTTTAGAGTTTTCATTCTTAGAAAAGGACAAAAAGTCTGCAATACAGCAATCAACTGATTTGCTTGTACAGTTCATATGGGATTTTGATGTACTGTAAATAAACATTTAAATAATTAATATTTGTGGATTTCGTCCTGAAATGTGAAGCTTCCAATTAAATCTTGAGTCTGATTCTTTCTGCTTCAAAAATAGTTATTCATATGATCTCATGATCTCTTTGTTAGTAATCATTAAAAATAAAGGGGCTAAATCAGTGTTCTCATCAGGATTTTAATATCTGCATACGCTGCAACAATGTTATTCAGTAACTTGCCTGACTGTGGTGAATTCCAAGACTTAATAACTAAAAGCTAAAAATATTTTACCTTAAACCTTCTTTGCAGTGCTTAGCATATAAAATAGCAGCATAACAAGTAATTGGTGTCAAAACTTATTTTGAATTTAAAGATTGTTTTTTCTTCACTGCTAAACATCAGTCCAGTCTTGTTAGACAACTTAAATAAGAGGGTACTTTAAGACAAAGTTTATTTAACCACTGTTAAGAACATAAAAACCAGCAGCCAATCAAGTCAGTGAATTCAGGAGGTGACTCGGTCTGAAGAGATTACTGCAGATATTTTTCTAATAATTGCAGTCATGTTTTATAAAGCAGAGGATATTCTGGCAGAAAGAAACTGGAACTTAAAATATTGGCTGCGTTTTCCAGTGAGGACAAGCAGAATTTGTCATGTGTCTGCTAAACTAACTAGCCAAATAAACATACTTAATTTTTGCTGTTCGGGGTGTCATTCATCATCTTAGTGATGAGGGAGTTGAATTCTATAGATGCACATTTTTCTATAAGAATTTCAATTCAGGGAGCATTTTCATTCAACTGATGTTCTTTCACTGAGAACCATACCTAGTCATATCAACTTCATACCAGTTGTGATATCATACCAGTCATATCAACTGCAACAAGAATTTAAACTGACAGCAGTTACTGTTTCTGCCTCTTCTTTTATATTTTTTTTTTGAAATATCATTAAAACTGGATGAAATTGAAGCTTTGCTTTATAAAATCAGTCTTTGTTTTCCTGACTATTACAGTTAAAGCAGTAAATGCAAGCTCTATAGATTTATTTGCCAGAAAAAGAAGAATAGTTCTGAGAACTGTTTCCCAAGACAGTGTGCCTACAATCAATGTAAATTGATGGCAAGAAGTAACAATAAACACTGGTGAGATATTTTAATTCTTTTAATTTTTTTTTTCCAAAAAACTTTGTTGGAGTGGCTGGATCCTTTCCCTCCTATAGTATCAAAACATTAGTGTTGCTTTTTTCCATTTAAATTCTTTTATCTGCTCCTTTGGAGAAGTCCGAAGGCTTTCACAAGCATTAATGACACAGACCTCAACACGGGTCTGCCACTACTGTTCACAGGGAGAATTAAAGCACAGGATAAATTAAGGTCAGAGCCATGATGAGAACCCAAATTATTTTACTCTTCCTGCAAAGCTTTAATCTCTTGACATTCGTGAATTCGCAGGTTTGCTAATTACTTCCTAACTATTCAGAAGGAAAAAATGGTTGATACTGTGAGACCTACCTTTCTTTCTTTTCCCTGTTACGTTCCATTCCATCCTCTTCTATTATGGTTACAAATGCGTTTTTCTTTTCAAGTGCCAAGGCCTTGACACCTTGTTATCCAGTTTTCTTCTTCTTCCAAAATCTACCTTAACAACTAGACTGAGGAAAATACTGCTGAGGCTTTCTCCGTAGCAGATGAAAAATCATTCCTTTCCAGACTTCTTTGTAACAAGTGTCGTTCTTTGTCCTGTAGTTTTCTCTCTGGTTTTGTAGCCTAAACTGTAGGCCTCACTTAGACATGACTCACTTGTCACTTCCCAAACCCTTCAAAATACCGGTTCAAACCATCCATCTTATCTTACTCATCTCTCACTTTCACATCTCTTCTTTGGCTCCTCTGTGCTCTGTTATGATTGTGTGTAGCTCTGTCTTGTTGGAATCTTTTTCATAAATTTTTGGTCACTCCCTGTTCAGTCGCCTTCCCACATTGCTGGTTGGTGTCGTGCTCCACTCTGGACACCACGCTGGAATTCACATTGCTGCATTTCTTTGGAAGACACCCCGTGACTGTTACTGTCCTCATGCAAAATCACTCCTTTAGTGAAATTTGGCAAGCCCTCACTGGTAACAGTTTTTCTCTGCCTGTCTCTTAAGTTATTTTCAGTTTGATAATGAAGGCTGGATTTAGCTGCTTTTCAGTCATGCAATAATCCGGGAGAAAACCCATTCAGCTGTTGTCCTCAACGTTCCTCAGCAGGAGTCAGCTCAGGGCTGCAGGTCACAAGTACCTCATGCAATATACTGCAAAGACCATTTTGCAAAGTGCTGTGCACAGAGCCTGTGAGGAAGGTACGTTGTAATCCCATGCTTTTTGCTGTACAGCTTCAAAGAAAAATAAAAAGATGACAAGGAAGGTATGGGCACACAGTTGAATTTTCAGGGGTTGAATGAAACTGGTGTTTGAAGGTTCCAGGATGAGAATGCCATGAAAATAAATAATCTGCACAGTGCTTGTCATAGTAGCATCTTTTGAGCTACTATTTGTGTACTCCAAATCTGAAAATGTGTACCGTTCCCAAGAAATTATATGCACTTTAGGTAATTGGGCTCTTCTTAAGACTTTCAGTTGAATAAATCCCAGAATGAATGAACTTAATGAGTAATAATATGGTTCTGGTCATGAATGATGGATGAAACAGTGAGTAAATTAATACTGACCTGCTGCTGGAAATGAAAGTAGAAGTCAGATTCATCATACAACTGTGAACTTTTGAGGACTGCATATGTTGCTGAGTTAGTAAAAGTCTTTTAATATCCTTTAATGAGTGAAGGAGTTTTACGTATTGTTTTATACTTATACATATAGTACATGTTAAATAGCCATGTTAAATTTTAGCCTGCTCACACGCCTTTGCAATAAGCCAAAAATATTACTGTTACAAGTAATTTTTTGAAGCTCCACTAAGGAAAACTATGTTAAATTGTTAGCAAAGAAAGGAGGCCAGTTTATTAGTGCCAGCCATCCTGGAGGTTTTACTTCACTGTTCCTTGTACAAGACAGACCTAAGAAAACAAGTCTAATGATCACAGAGCCTTCTCTCTACCCTGCCTTCCCTACTCTTTAGCATGGGATGAATGCTCTTAAAAAAATAAGAGACAAAAACCTTATGTAACATTGAATACTGTATTTTGTGTAAAATCGCATTCTATATTTTATATTTCATACATTTATGTTTTATATAAATAAATGCATCTTAGTAATTTTACAGGTTTGCGTCAAGTTCAGCAATGCAAATGAATTGTGTTATTCATGATTTATCTAGTATGTAGCAGAAATTATGGAACAGGGGAATTCTTAGCTGGCTGAAACTCAGTCCTGACAAAGTGGGGAGATATCTCAAAGCTACAGAGAGGAGGACAGTATTTTTATTTCCAAGCAGTGTTTTTGTCACGGGTATCATGCGGTTGTTGTATATCAGGCTCGGGATGGTGTGCTGTGTGCTGCTTCCTGAAAAGCAGCAGAATATTTCTTTAGCTGTGGTGGTTTGGTTTGATCAGTGCTTAATTGCCTGCTCTCCAGCTGCCGGCAGCACGCTGCCTCTTTGGGCAGGGCTACCAACCTGGCTCTGCACAGCGTTGGGTTTTGCCATCCAGGCACTTTCTTAACTGCTTCAGAAATTTGCTTGCTCTGCAAATTGGTGCATGTTGCTACAGTGTTGGAGGTGTGCCAAAGGCTGTCTGCAGAGATTCATTCTGTAGTGCTTTAGTCTTCTATACAGCATCAAGTCATGTATTTATAAGGCAGAATTTAAACAAACAAATAAAAACCACCTCCCAATTCCCCACTAACAATGACACTTAGTTATCTCCTAATCTGGGACTAAAACCACAGAAAAGTTTTCCATGAGCAGTATTTGAATCCTCTTCAGTATGACAATATGTCTTGTTTCAGCTGGAGTCAACTTTCCTCTGCAGTTTTGAAACCAATTACTCTTTACACATTTTGGTGCAGCATCTAGTTATGTCTCTGTGAAATTAAAGTTGCATTTCAGTAAGTTCTTAGTGACAATATTGAACTGTTAAAGCAGTCGGATGCCAAATTGCAGGACCACCTTAGTAATTTTATGTTACAGAGAGCTGGAAATGGCCAGAAATTTGGTTTGATCACTCTTTTTCTTCTATCAAAAATAATAGCACTGCTGTCGTAATTAGTTTCAGGTTGCTTTAAGAACTGATACATGAAGGAAGTGAGTTTTTACAAACAAATTACCAGGAATGTCCTGAAAATGCACTTATGTTTCACATAGTTGTATTAGACTAACTCAATAAAATTAGCAGAATAGCTTTCCAACTACGAGACTCACTTCAAGTCAATACCATGGTAAATACAGGGGAACTCCTGATAAAAAGAGGCAGGTGCTCTCCTGAAGTTGTCTCAGGCAGATACTGTTCTTCGAGCATGTGCTTGCTGTACCGTATGATTCCGTTTCAGTTTTTCATTATAGTTGTTCTTTGGGGTGAGTGGGTCAGGAATTTCAATCCTTTGGTTTGGATCAGGTTCAGGTCAGTGAAAACTTTAAGTGACCTGACCCAGCCATGAACCAAAGATAGTCCCAGAAGTTTCCCTTGAGATGGAAACTGGACTCCTGATGATGTTTATCTACTGGTGACACTGTGTGGCTTTCTAGATAACATATGACTTTGTTGGGTGCTCATGATCACAAACCCTCATTTGGATAAAAAAAGAAATTAACCTTTTACTGAATTTGATAAAGTTGCTAGTCACACTGTCATTTGCTTTTAGTTCACTTTAATGGGTCTGGGAATCTGTAATTTTTACAATGTGTTCCAAGGCTTTTATCTCTGCTTGATCTATTTTTAAATGCTTTTTATTTTCACAGCTAATTTGCAGATACTCAGAGTATAAACTTACCATCCAGGACCACAATACCATATGTCTTTATGGTTTCATTGATTAGTTTCACCTTATTACCTTTAATTTATTACGAAAAAAAGGAAAGTTCCTATATGCCATAGGTCATATAATTGGGATAAAACCAGAAAGAATAAGAGCTGCTGCTGCCTTATGGGAAAAACCGAGCCGAGGATTATGTATTCTTATACTGTGTGCACTATTGGGTAGTCCAGTTTAGCCTGAACAAAACCAGCTTCCTCTCTTCTTGCTCTCTGTTGCTTTTTTGGGCACTAAGATTATCTTCAAGAATCTCCTGAGATATTCCACATATACTGTGACGTAGAAGGATGAGTAAGGAGCTATTAAAAATATGGGTAACATTATTCAAGACTGTAGACATCAAAAGATTTGATACCTGTGAAGCTGCTCCTTGCCAAAGAGATCTTGGCACCTGAAAGGCTGAGTAACTCTCCATCCTCATCATAACTTTGACTATTGCTACTAAAATTATTATGATAAAGTGAAAATGCACTGAAATGCTTAGCCATTTTTTTTTTTTAGGCCAATTACTTGTTTGCAGTTGGCCAGTGTAGCCAGTAAAATTAGTTTGGTAACAGAATTTGCTCTGTTGTCCAGGTAGCACTGACCTGCAGATCTCTGCACTCTATGAAGCGCTGAATGTCAGTGGAAAACTTCACTGGAATATTCTTCCTTTATCTCCCCCAGAAGGGATATTGCATTTCACTCCCCAGGCTTGAGGATATTGCAGGAGATGAGCCTTCATCCTCTCTACACAGCTTCTCTTTCCCCGCCCTCCCCATCTGCGTATGCTCAGTTTTCAGTGGAAGGCTGGTGACATAGACTCCTCTAATGTGGGAGATGCCTCCATCTCTTGTAATTCAAACCAGTGGAGAAGCAGAGGTTGTTATTATATAGTTCACACTCCATCTTCATTTGCAGCTTTAGAGAGTGGCAAACGCAGCCTTCATCACCCTCCTCCAGCCCCTGTCCCGAGTCCATTGCAAAGAAATCCTGTCCCAGCATGAGCTGTAACAGCCTGTGGGGGAGAGAAATCAAGGTAAAACATGACACCAAACCTCCCCTGTGTTTAAAGAAATGAAGGGAAGCATGAGGGCATAAAGGGGTATGTTTTATTTCTTAACAAGATTATTTTTTGCAAAGCTTGCGTTACCATGAAGTCCCAAGATTGATAGGCCTTATCATGGTTAACCTAGTTTGTAACCTCTTTCCCTCTAAATTCATCCAGATCAGACATTAATAATAAGACCTGTAAGATAAATAGAGATGGATGTTTTATTAAGATAAATAAGATGGATGTTTCAGGGCATAGCACTGCGGAACAAGTTTCATTTTGGAATGCGGCATAGTTTGAAAGTGTTCTTTCAAATGGATGCTCTCTTCCGGTTATTGTCAGAGTGGTTTAGTAAGCACTAAATTAAGGAATGGAGGCACTTTGGGTGATAAATAAGATAAGCTGATGGCTCTGATGGGAGATACATTATAAAAAGGTACAGTTTCGTGTATGTTATTTAATAGACCAAAGACAACCTAGTAAAACTAGCATGCAGTGAAACGAGAGGTGTTTTGAGAAGTGCCCCTTCCTGCCCCAAGTGCCTATCAGTAGTCCTGCTAATAGGCTCTTCTGCCTGTGCTTATAACTAGTAAATTAACTCAGAATTAGTGGATTTCTAACCTGATTTTAGGTCATTCATTTTGTGAAAAACACCTCTCAGGAATACTGTAAGTCAAGAACTACCTGTATAAATATTTGTTGGGATTCTGTGGATTTCCTTTACAATATTTCTTATTTCTCAGCAGCTACAGGTATGAAACGTACCTCTGTCCAGAGCCCAGGCTTTCCTGCTCTGGTACAAAGCCTGCTTCAAGTCACTGTGCAAACACTGTATTGGTATGTACTTGGAGTCTTTTCTGTCTGCTTGGCCAGTACAGTTAATAGATTTTTAAGCTTCTTAAGGTCCTACAAGAACTTGGATCATCAGGTGTGCTCTCTTAAGTGCTGCACACTGATTGATTTTTATCCACTTAAGATCTACAGTATAAATTTTGGGTGAAATTTACCTCTCAAAAGACATCATAGTCATAGTTGGAAGGCATGAAACAGGGGAGGATCTCTTGATAGTTTATCCCACTCAAACTGTTAATAATTTCTGTCCTAAATACTGAATTTGTCTGTCTTCTGCTTCCAGCCATTTGTTTCCGTGTTATTCCTTGCTATTAAAGAACTACTAAGGACAGCATATTCTCCACTGTGAATGTCTTCTCTCAATCTTTTGACTAAATAAGTGATGGAGCTCTCATTGTGTCTTTTACTGTGAGGTATTGTGGGTTTTTTGCCAGCCTCTCATCTGTGGCTTTTTTGGTATTTCTGTCTCTGCAATTCTTATTTATTTTATTATCGCAGTTACTGCTCAGAGCATCTTGATATGTTTTTTACTTTTTGAAAATACATTGATCTGCCAGAATTACGTAATAAAATGCCTACATCATATACCCAAACCAGAGAAGTGACGATGTTCCAGGTGTATAGAGTTACCAGAATTGTGCGGCCAGGAATTTCCCAGTTAATGTGTTTGGAGGCTGGTGTTCTTGGAAATGATATACCTTTTCTGTGTTCCAGAGGAGGAACAATGAATCTAATTCTGAAATTCTTCAGAGCCTTTTTCATACATCAGTTAGTGAGCCAGATTTTCAACTGGGGTAAATCAGTGGGGTCTGAGGTCAGTGACTCTAGGAGAGCTTGCACAAGCTGAAGACCGGAAGCATACATGTAAGATATGGAGGGAATTAATTATTTTTGCATTGACTTTTAAAAGATAATTGTAATAATACTCTTTTTTTTTTTTTTTTTTTTTAAATAATACTGACTGATCAGTGTCCCAGAAACAAACTGAAATGCTATCAGTAAAATACACGGCAGCTGGTCTTGAAACACATCCACCAAGTAAATTGTTGCTCAGTGTAATGCTAAACTGCTGTGTCCTGTGACTGTGCAGCAGAATGGTGCCCTGGTGACACGCTTGGTGTTTGTCTGACGGGGACAGCCAGCCAGCAAGAGCAGACTGACAGTCACCTGACTTGGGAGTTGCTTGGGTTGTGACGGTGTTCAAAGCTGACAAAACTGGACCATATATGTATTTTTGTATGTCAGCTCAACCCATGTAGATGATAGTCTTCCACTAAAAGAAAAACTTCTGTCATATTCCAGAGATTGTCCTTCATTACAATTTCACATACTATGTGCTGCAAAGCAACCATACCTACAGAGAAATACTCTATATGCCCCTATTGTATCCGTTATCCGGTATTATTTCCATGTGTGCTGAATTCATTGTATGACATAGCTGCTGGGGCACTTTCAATACATATGGCTGGTTAGAAAATTTATTGTAATAGGAAATTACAATAGGGAGTTTTTGGTGTTAGTTTTATTTTGTTGAAGTCAGAGCCTAACGGTGAAGGGATTTTTTGTGTGTGTTCTATTTGTATTTTTTTTAGCATTGTTGGAAGCCTGAGTGCTCTTAGACTTATGCCATTAAAAGTGTATTTTCTTCAACTAATTGCACTGACCTAAAACCTCTGTGTATAGAGTGACTGGATTTGGCAGATGACTTTTCCCCTGCAATTTGCTTAGTCGACCTTGGGTCCACACAATTTAGGAGCCTCATGTTTAAGTTTTATAAGAGGTAAGATTGGAAATTACTGTCTTGGTTATTCTTCATGATCAATAAATAACTGAGAGTTCATAAACCACTGGGGTATGCTCTGGGCTGAGTGAGAGTTGAATAAAATGACTCTCTGTTTGTGTAACTTGTTTGATTTAGCTTCATCAGCATCCCGAATGTTTAAATTGAATCTTTCTACACTAAATTCATTATCGCTAGGTAATCCAACAAAACAGAAAAAGTCAGTCAAGTTTGATACCTCTTCCCAGGGGGCCTACAACAAAAGTCTCAGGGCAATAGACTATACTACATTATAGGTTGTTGTACTGAAAGTGAACTTCTCTTGGGAGCTACAGTCCTAATTCTAAATTCAAGCACAGGAATAGATATTTCAGATTTTCTGAAATATCTATTTCTGAAATAGATATTTCAGGTTTTTTTGACGTTATCTTATGTGTTGAATTTCCTGATCAGTTCTTACCGGGGGGCTCGGGGTGTGTGGTATTTATTAATAGATTAGGGTTTGAGTTGAAGCCCTCTGGTGCCAAATTAAAAAAAATCTCCCCAGGTTGGATGTGTTCTGGGTGAAGTCTTAAAGTCCATGAAACTGGAGCAGAAAAAAGTTAAGAATATTCTTTTCTAATGTAAATTTAAAGACTGTTGTTCCTTGGCTGGCATTATAGCAGTTCATGTAGCATAGCTCGCTCCAGGTATGTGGCCAGTCAGTTGGAGAATTAATTAAGCTGAGCATAATTTGAAATCTGAGACTTTCAGAGTTCGGAAGAAGATCTGGATGTTCTTTCTAGTTGATTTTCGTGGGACTGACCTCTTGAATTCTGGAGATAGCTCTGTCAGTCTGTATAGCCTGGTGATGGTACCTGTTGTCATAAGTCCAATAGGGATTACATTGATTCATGGAGTTATAAACATAAAAGCCCATACCTGAGGATGTAGTGGACTGAATTCTCTGAGAACTGGGCACAGTAAGGGAACATGTGATAATACACGTCCTAAAAGAATGGATAAATTCGTTGTTTTGAATACTGCATTTTACCTGTATGTAAAGAACCTTCGAAACTTCTGCCTTATCTACTACATAAGAAAATGGAAAGAAAACTCTCCTCTTTAAAAGGCCTGATCTTGGTGATCTGCAGGTGCTGGGAAGAATTAGGCCAAATTTGAGCTGGATAGCATTTTCACCAATAAAACTTAATTCTGTAGTTCTGTATTATAAATTTGGCAACTCTCACTGCTTGTAAAAAAAAATCACATTATTTGTGTACTTTTAATGTGGGTCAGGTGTCTCTTTTTTTTAACTACTCCTTGAACAGAAGTTTTTTTAGAGCTTAGTAAGACAATTTGGGATAAGCTATAAAGTTTCTCGGAAGAGGAAAATGCTAAATTTAAACAAACAAACCAACCCAGGTGTGGTATATACGAAGATGTTAAAATATGTGGAGCTTGTTTATTCCATTATTCATAATGTGTTTGGCCAGCTGAGTCATGGTTCTGCTCCCCTATTGAGCCATTTAAAACAGGAATAAAAAGGGATTAATGATAAATGCTGTAATGGCATATATGAAAACTAAATACAGTTTAAAAAACTTATTTCTTCCTCCTGGCATGTAAACAGTTGTGTTTTTAAGCAGTGCATTCATCTGACTATTTGTGAAAAGGGAATTCATAAAAGAATTCTTGGATTTTGGATAAAAAATGTGTAGGAGGGAAGGCAGGAAAGGATCTTTGAACCTGGCCAAGATGAATGATTGATTGAATGTAAAAGACTTTGTGTACTGTGGTGGAATGTTTTTGTCCATCTGCCTACTCATTCTGAGGTGGCAGAAGTAATGTTTTAAGCCAGCAGCCTTAGTCCCAACTATGATGTTGCTGTTATCTGTTTTATTTGACGTATCAGTATTTCTCCACTACATACTTTAATGAAGAGAGCTTTATTATGTATTAGTCACTGTAACATGCTGGTTGCTCTCAAATTAAAGAACCTGACCTCTGACCTTATGGATAGCAAAAGTAATGTGTAAGTTAATGCCTTGAACATCTAGTTTCTGGAGATGTGCTTTTGAACTGCTGGCTGCAGGTCAGGGTCAGTGTGAGGAAGGCTTGGAAGAAGACTACTGGGCATAGTTACCTAAACAATGCAATCTCTGTCCATAGGGCTGCAAACCCATCCCCAGAGAGGGACATCTAGCAGTGAGACGCTCCCCTTGTCATGCAATTCTTTTATGTTCTTTGGATTATTTTCCTGGAAGACTGATGTCCCTCTCCATTTTACTGGAGAACCTTATCCTCTGCCTTCATCAAAGGCAGAATCTTAGTGAAGTGATGATGAGTAACAAATGTCATATATTTGATTAAGTTTTTACAACTTTACTTTTTCACTTCTGAATATGAAAGAATAATAAAATACATACGTGTTTCCAGAATCTGGAATGCTATATATCTAAATTGTGTGTTTTGAAAGTTTCAGAAATACTGTTGTATTGGCAATATTTTTTGTGATATTTATAGAGAACACGGGTAAGTAGAAACACTCTTGGAACTCCTGAAATTCAGTGAGAATTCCCTTGTTCTTAGTATCTCCACTGAAACATTTCAGCAAGAGCAACAAAGGCGCCAGCCTGTTAGAGTCAGTTCAGCAACACATTGTGATAGACGGTACCACCAATAGAGACTGGTTTTATGTTACGTTATTGAGCCTGAAGTCAATAGAGCAGTACTAGAACGAGTCAACGATTTCATTCTGTTACTCTGTCAGGATCATTATAGTGACAACTATGATTCAAGGACAGAGGATTGCACGTACCCTTAGCTGTTTCCACAGCTGTGTATAACTGATGCCAGCATAAAACGCTGTAGACTTAAGACTGGTCTTCTGTTCTTAGCCACGCTAATTCCGGCTTTGCTAAATTAGGAAAAATTGGTCAGTGATAACCTGGAGCTTTTTCTTTCATAAAAAGAGCAGTAATTGTACAAAGAGTGCAGGATAGTGCTATACACATACCATTTAACTGATATATTTCCAATGCACTTAAGCATATATTATGATTTCTCTAGAAAAAAATTTTCTGTATATAATAGCAAAAAATATTTGCTGAAACTCATTCCTCTGATTGAACTTTGTATAAAATCATTTTTATTTTGCAAATCAGTTACTACAAAGTACTATAAGTATTGGCAACATTTAATTTTTCACTGCACTTAAGGCATAAGCGCTAATGAGAAAGTTTTCTGGTTTTCTAAATGGAGATAAGTAGGATACTCCTGTGAGTAAGGCTAGGCCAAGATTAGACCTCAGACCTTTTGCATTGAAAGCCCTGAGTGTGCCATATAATCATGTTTAATTTCAGTCCTTTTGGCTCTTAAGATCCTAAGCTTTCTGTAGAAAAGGCCAGGTACAGTGAGGCCCATTGTAATTTCCAGATGCAAGTGAAATATTACAGAGTGAGAACTGTCTAGAGCTCAAAAGTTGAAGGTAGATATTAAAATTAGCCAAAAGCAGTGATTGGTACAAAGACAGTTGATGTCAGGTGAATGCCAGGACTTTGGATTTTTACCTTTTCTTTTTTCTTTTTCTCAAGGCATCCCATTCACAGTGAACTGAGGGCTTCAGAAGGCACACCGATGAAAACCTCAGTGATCTTTGAGCATGGAGCATGTTCACACATCTGGAATATTTGTCAAAACAGCTTCTCTGGCTATTATAAAAATAGGCTGACCATTTCATGACTAGGTAGGTGAATTTTAGTATCTGCCTGTGTGTTCCTATGTTGTGCGCTTTTTTATTTAATTTTTTTCATTAGGAAAGTTTGACACTTTTTCCCAGCCTGGACCCATAGATGCAAATTTGTCTTTCTGACATGCAGAAATACTGAAGTGGCTGACAGCAGTGCAAGAAAGCCATAGAGAGATCATGTGGTGTAGCAAGTGGCTTTCATCTCTGAGGCAAGGAGATGCATTTAGTTAACTAAATTCCTCCAGGTCCAACTCAAAGTCTAAGCTTCCTGTCCATCAACATAAACTAGTGGTGTGAAGGTTGTAAAGTACTCCCATTACATGCAGATCAAACATACCCTTGTTCAGAGCAATCTAGACTTTTCTGCCTCTTTTTTCCCTCTAGACATAGATTAAGCATATTTGGTATAACGGCTTTTTTTTTTTTTGGTAAGGATATTACTAGATCAGCATACGTATTTTTGCTTACTAGAAAGAAAATGCTGTTTTCCTTCAAAGAAAAATGCTCTTTGTTTTATAATTTTGCAAGCTCGCCAAGGAATATATGTGCTTGTGGATATATATCATAAATGCATCTAGAAAATGTATGCAAAATATTTACTGCTCGTGTAGAAATGCTTCATGTACCTCCTAGTAAAACAAAAGCATTTTTCAGTTTGCTGGGCTGCATGATGTAGAAGTATGAGTTCATTATAATGCAGAATTAAAAAAACCAAACAGCTGATGTAGTGGAGAACTTGTTAGGCTATATATATTGAGGTAGAAACAATTCAGAGGAAGCAAAGGATTTGAAGCTTGATCATAAATATTGCACCCATGTAGTGCATTGCAATCTTTTTGCAGTGCAGGATGCATCTATTAATAATGTATGAGTTATGCGTAATTTACATTCTGGGGCTTCCTCCTGGAATAGCTGGAATTACTGACTAACTTCTGCTTACAGTCGTGGGAGTTTGCAATGCTCACGCAAAGCAGGTGTGAGGCTCCAGTGGCTACAGGATTTCCTGTATGTTGCTCTTCACTCCCACTTGGGCCTCCCAAGGTCTTTTCCCTGAGTCTTGCAATGGCACTATTATCAACATGCAGTACAAAGGTCTCTCCAGGATTAATAGAGCACAACTCGTGCTATGAAATGTTAATTCTGGTGTTGAAGTTCTTTAAGAACCCTGCACTGCAACAAAAAATTACAGTAAATGTAAAAAGGTTAAATTAATTGGAATAGACCGAATTCAGTCAGTTAAATTTCAGTCATTGAAGTTAAATTTGTTATCTGCATGGGTTGGGGTTAGACTGACCTAGATCTAGCAACGATTCATATGCCATAGCTAATAGAGTAAATAGTAGGGTAGCTTTAGAAAAACAGATGAAACTATTGTTAACTGAGAGGTAAGGAAAATGATTGGCTTTTGGTTGACACCATCAGGCCACATATGGAACAAAGAGATTAAACAACTCTTTCAGAAGTTGGAAGGTACTGATTTTGAAGTAACAAAGGGAAGCTGTACTGAGATGTGCACAGGCTGTGATACAAAACTATTCCCTTCTATGTCCTCTTTTCTGATACCGTTGGTGACTATTGTTGGTAGAGGCCCTCCACCAGAGCCAGGTGTGAGATGTTTGGTCCTATGTCACCACAACCCTGACCACTAATCAATGTAATCCCTGGTGTCAGTATGAAAATAACCTGTCCTTTATATTGCTTTCTTCAGACAATTAAGATCAAAGAGTTGAAGTCAGTTATGTGGCAGGAAACAACAATTCCAAAACAGTGAACATTGCTAAAACAGAAAGGTGTAGCCTTCTCCATGTCTATCTTCTTTGTTCATGGAAAAGCGTATTCCTGTAACCGGGCCTGAGGCTGCATGGGCTGCGTACAGCAGCCTGTCCACATTAGGAGTATCTTCTATGTCAGGGAGGAGTTTCCTAGCATTGATGTTACCTGTGAATGTGCTATTGATGAAATATTACCCCATCACCCCTGCAATAACCTTCTGCTCCATGAAGACTTTTCCAAATTGCAACCCAGCAAACGTTTATTTCCTGCCAGTTTGCCTGAGTGTCTCAGGGTAGTGCTGCTGCGATGTGAGCCATTATTATTGCTCTCCCTGAAGAGCTCCTTAGAGCTGTTCCTCTTGTTTCTGCTGACAACTGCTTTGCTAGGAAGGGCTTCCTCTATCCAAGCAAAACACCCAGACTGCGTTCTGAAATCTGAAAGAATGGGGGATGCAAAATAGTTGAAAAATCTTACAAAATCTTTTTTACCAGTATTACTGCTTTTATAGATAGATGCGCCAACGCTTTTATTATTTACTTGTCTAAGTACTAGTGTTGCTAGTGGCCAGATTACTGGTCCTGATTAGGAAGCATCTCTTTATGCTATATTTGTTAAATTTGGAAATGATTAGAAGGAGTGGCTTTGGGAAATGCATATAATCTTGTGTTTTAGAAATTATAGACGACATATGGTGGCAACTGGCAATAAATTCAGAACTTTAATAAATCCAAGCCATACTAAACTTGTAATTAATAAGAACTGCTCTCATGAGATACTATTACACTGCTTCCTTCAAAATACAGCACTTCCTTCAAAACACGATGCTTCTTCCAAAATGATAAGTCATGCATTTACTGTACTTTCATCGAAACAGTTCCCAAGGGGTTTTAACATAGTCTTTCAGTTAATTGTGGAGACAGTAAGCCTGATTCTCCTCTACGTCAGAATGAAACCCAGGACCCATCTAAAGTCAAGGGGTTACACAGGTAAAAATTGTTATGAAGGAAGAAGGAATGCAAGTAATATATAGACATAAACATATATTGTTTGGGATAGCACTCAGAGTATAACTAAATAAGAAACCGCTGCCTTGGGATATATGGCCACATCAGGAGTTGTGATTAACTAACTTTGGCTGAATCATATGCAGTTGAGAACAGAGAAATGCTAAAAACTCTTACACTGAAAAATTAAAAGCAAACAACAATGATTAGGCATGTGTGTTGTATCTAAATGTAGTAAAAATGGGTTGTGTTTTTTCAATTAAGCCAAAACTAAACAGTTTGTGTGACACTACTTTCAGATAGGAAAAATACTATTTCTGCTGGGCACAATAAAATTTAGATGAATGAAAGAATTGATGTAAGTAATCCTTTGTATTACATATGTGCATAAATTAAGGCATGATGAAATCTTTTGGTAATTCATTCTGGCCATGAAAATGTTTGGGTTTCTTTCTGGAGAGAGATCAGAAAACATTTATTTCACAGGAATAAGGATTTCATATTGGACCACACGGTAAACCAAGACTTATATAAAAACAAATCCAACATGCAGACCATTTTGTATTTCTATATAAAGACATCAGACTATTGTTTGTCCTGCACATGTGGAAGGTATCCATTGGGCATTTTGCTGCTGTTGAGATGGATAGAGCCTTGTCCGCTGGATGCTGAATGGAGTTCTTGTGCTGAAAATTCTGCACAAATCTTTGTAGTGAGCTGGTCATGTTTTTGAAGTAGACAGAATGATGAGCAGAGCCGGTTTTGTCCCATATTCTTGTGGGTTTGTGTAGATGGTCTTGCTGTGGGTACTATGTTCTGGATTCCTGGGTGCTCTAAAAATCTGTTATTATATCCAAAGAGGATTAGATAAACCTACCATTTGAGTTCATTTGCTGCTGGGGCACAGATGAGGAGTTGTATCTGTGCAGTGGCTAAAGTGACTTCATTCCTCTAGTGGATTTTTTTTTCCATTTTTTTCCATTTTTTCCTTTTTAAAAAAAATTCTTTCAAAAAGACAACAAAGGAGCCCTCTGTGGCCTTTTCACTGCTAAAGCAAAAAATTTGTATCATAATTTCTGTTGATTTGGAGATATGAGCCAAACTAAAAATGAGATGAGTGATTTTGAACCCCAGACTGGAAGAGAAGAGCAAAGAGCATGTTATAAATGAGTAAAAATAAATAGTGTTGGTAAATACAATTTCACACTTGCTTTCTCATGTGCAGCTGAGGCCATGAGAATGGCCATGGGAAGTCAACGAATTAGTATATTCAGAATGGGAATAAATAAATGGGAAATCTTGTTTCAGCACGTGACCAGAGTTCATTGGTGGCAAGTCTTGTATAAAAAAGTGACATGTTTTCTGTGGCTTTGTTTGGTTACTCAAAAAAACCCCTAAGGTTTAAAGCAGCTGCAGATTTTTATCAGATTCATATATGATTTTGCCTAGAAAAACAAACAGGAAAACAGCAATGGAACTTCTGTTTTTCAGGCTTTCACAGGTGTCTAAAGATACTGTCCCCAAATCAAGGAGTGCCAGATGATATCCCACTATTTCCTTACCTGGGTCTTTAGAGTATTTATTTATGTCTGTCTCAGCTCCAAGTTCAGGTTCCTCCACTCTTTAGGGAAGAAAGACAAAAACTTTGGCTGCTTTTATCTTGTTTGGTGAGATCAGAGTGATGTTTTAGTCCCACGTTTCCAAGGTTCTTTTCCATAAAAATTCCTCAGAAGCAGTATTTTTTGACCCTGAATGATTTTTTGCTTTTACTTATTGATTTTTCTTCCAAGTTAGTTGAAAACATTTAAAATTCTTTTTAGTTTCAACAAGCATAAAATAAAATATATGTCTTCGTCTAGTTCTGATGCTGCACTCACTCCATATTCTACTCTCTCGGACTTGAGCTGACCAACCAGTCCTTTGCTTTGAGCAAGAGTTTTTCTGATAGATCACCAACATCCTCTCTTCCTGCCTCTGTCTCTAGTGAGTCTGCAGTATGAGTATGTATCTGAATTGCCAAACACACATAAATCATGTCTTAAGGTCATCTTTATTACTTGCTTCTGCTTTCTTAGGAAGTGCATCATCAATCAGTGTTTGTGAGCCTGCATCCCTGTCATCCTTGTGGCTGGCTTGTGTGACTGGTGTTAATGCTACAGGCAGAGAATGAGGGAGTCTGGATTTAGAAAGGCAAAGGGTAAAGCCATGAAGGAGAACTCGTACAGATTCTGCTGATGGAGTGGAAAGAAACTTAAGCAAGTAGCAGGAATGTTGTCAGATCAATGATGTCCTTGCAGTTTTTCCACTCTCTCTCTGCTAGAGATATTATACTTGAAATAAGCCCTAGGCAAAGTAAAAGTGGTGCTGAGGAAGCATGCTCTGCTAATGGGCATTTTACAGTGCTTTTCTTTGTTCCTGTTTTTAGTATGTTATGAACTGACTCAGTATATGAGTATTTCTTAGATTCTGTCCAATTCCTGATACAGCATTGGTTTACACCTGGGAAGACTGTGTTTTAACGTTGGACAGGTGATAACCAGCCACGTGGACATTAGGCGCACAGTTACGTGTTAAACTGCCCAAAAGCCAATGAGAAATTTGATTCCTTTTTACTTGTGGATCCAGAAAATTTGGGGAAGCATCCTTATTGTGGAGATAGCCTAACAGCACATCCCGTTCCTGGAGTGCAGAACTGGTACATGTAGGAGAGGTAACTGGCTGTATTTCATTCTATCCGTGATCAGTCTCCATCTCACCAAAATCAATAGGTTCATTGAATCCTGGAAAATATTGTTTGCCTTCTAAAAATGTGCTTGTGTGGATAGAGCTGCAGTACTCGCCTTCCTCTCGGTTTGCTCTTGTATCACCTCAGGCTATGTTCTGTCAGATATTATTAAATCTACAGAAATTTGGGCTCAGTCAGTGTTATGATAAGAGGTGATAAAAGAAAACTCATGTGGGAAGAAGTATAGGTAATTTTGAGGTTTTTCCTCTGAAACAGTTTTCATTTGCTCCTCCTTACACTGATGCTAACTAGCACTTTGCTGTTGATTTTTTAATAAGACAAAGTCTATCTGGAATATTGCAATAGTTTTCAATTAATCTTTTAATTTATTTCCAATTAACTTGTTTTATTTGCTTGTATCCCTGTTTTCTGTTCATTTACCATAAATTGTCTCTTAAAACCTGATTGCATTTGTTTTTGCAAAACATGAAATATTGCTGTTACATTTCTATTGCATGAATACTTGAGGAAACTCAGAACAAATAACTTTGGTTAGGAGAAGCACCAAAGGACTAGGAAAATCTTCTAAATCTTATCTAACTTGGCTAAGATTCTTGTGCCCTGTTGTATTCTTACACTGTGGAAAAATCTTGTTACAAAATTACAGAGCTAGGAAGAAAAATCTCAAGAGAGGAAGCTTCTCTGAGATGTTTCTTATAGGTCTTGTTCCCAATCAAGAAGTATATACAATCTTTTGAAGGTATTTTGGCACTTGGCTTGATGATCCTTGCCCAGAAGTGTATGAAAATGAATAACAAAAATAAACCGTGTTAATTGGACAAGTCACAGTTTTCATATCTGTCTGATTTAAAGCTTCAGAAAATAGTTTGTTTTTATTTTCAGGGTTTCCCTTCTCTGTTTTGTGGCCTCTCCTGCTCTTCTAAGATTTATTTATAGAGATGCTTTTAACTTTTTCTACCATAATAACACGTTGATGCTGATTCAGTTGCTATGCATTTTGATTGATGAATTCCCTAATATTCATCAAAATGATTTGGACCATCTTTCAAGTGTCAAAAAGAGTACTTACAGAGGTAGCACTTACAGATATATTGAGAGTGACTGACTAATGTTCATAGTGTTGTTTGAATAATGACTTCTTGCTTCCTATCCCACTAGCATCCACATTTTCGGCATGAAGAGAGGTGGCTGAAGTCTCAATAAGGAGAGACTTTTGGCTGCCATTTCCCTCAAAGCTTATTCTACTTTGAGTGCATTTCCATTCAACATGGAAAGAGAAACTGTGTAAGACTTGATGTCACATCTTATTTAGCGTCAGTTCAGGAGCACAGAGAAGGAATTCTGTCCACGCAGAAGTCTCAGTGTGTAGTTCTACCAATGGTAAGACAACTAAGGTAAAAGAAAACTGGTACTGAGCAAGAATATCAAACAAATAGAAAAGGTAAATTCACATTTCTGCATCAACTATACTGGGAAGTTAGTAGTATCTTACTTGTTTCTGAAATTGCCATGAAGTATTTGTTACTGACTGGGAGGGGTTCATTTTGGGGTCCATTGATTTCACCCATTAAAATTTGGCACAGGAGAAGATAAAGAAAATAGCTTGGAAAAAATACAAACCATGAGCAAGCTGTCACTTATTCTTACATGTTAGTTGTGTGTCTTCTGATTCTGCATAGGAAGGTTGAAACTAAGGAACATTTTGCTTTAATAGGGTGCAAATCTTATTTTAGAATTTAGATTAATTATTCTTTGTAAAATAACACAGGATGTGTTTTAACATGTCTAAGTAAATAATTTAAAGTTATTAACTTGATTCAGTAACCCAGAATTAAGTATTACTGAAACTATGTTAAGGATTCTGGATTTTTTGCTTTTCATTACATGGAGAAAGGCTTGCACCAGCAGAAGGGGAGTTTCTTTTCTTACAAGGCTCTATCACATTGGTCATTTGAACTCAGGGACTTAATGTTGGTTGTTTTTTATAAATGATCTTTGGATCAGATTATTTACTTTCAGAGGTATAAAGGCAAGAACACTGACCTGCTATATGTCATGGAACTGTCACTGAAGTTGACTACTCATTTTCAGTAGCTGAGCTCTTGATCTGTGTCCTCACCTTAAGATTTAACTTTATATTTTAGGATGCATATTTTGTTTGTTTCAATGAGGTAGGCTTAAATATAGCCTTCAGCAACTTTTGGAAATTATATATCTTTTGGCTCTTTCTAAACTGCTCTTTCTGGTTTTGAGTCTGTTATCATTTTCATCGCTTCTTCAGTCAAGATGTTTTGACTTTCAGCAACATGACCTTCCATAATCAAAGTTGGGCACCAAGTTGCTTGTATATCTGTTAATAACTCACCTGCTGCCCAAGTAATCCTCACGCCTTGTCTCCAGCACCCAGCAAGGCAGCGTTGGGAGAAGGAACGTATTTGTCTCACAACTCTGTCTTGGTTGCAGTTTCTGTTTCAACCTCCCCCTTTTTTCAGTCCCTTATCAAAGTTGTTTGTCTCTTTCCAGATTCGTTCCTGAGCCTGTAAGCACTTAAGCACCTGAGTATCGTTGTCATACAGGTGGCACTGCTGACTCAGGTCTACACGACTGAAGGGGGGGTGCTCAGGGAGGAAGAAAGAGTGTGTGTGTTCAACTGCTGGCAGAATGGTAATTTATAGAGTCAGCGTTTTTACTGCATATTGTAGAAGGCACAAATGTGAAGTCTTTTAGATACCTACAGGTAGTACTGGCTCTGCAGTCAGAGACGGCTGATTCCCTTATAGGTCTCACAAAAGCACTGTTTCCATCTTCATGCACTTTTCAAAAATCTGACAAAGTCTCCTTTCCTTAAAGAGCTCAAAATATCAAGAAGAGCAGGAAAGTGTCAGGCTGAGTAAAGTGACAGGACAGAGTGCCTGTGTGTGACTTTGTATACAAAGGTGATGAACTGCAGATGTTTAGGCCTGAGATCAGGGCAGTATTACAGCTGCCTTCGTTCCTCTGAACCAACCAGATGTTATATCCTTCTCTTTCTTTTTCTCTCATCCCACAACTTAGTTTTTGCCCACTGTCTAGTTCTGCACTTGGATCAGAGGACTATATTTTTGTGTCCTATTTAACAGTGAGGGGTTTTTGCACCTTGATTGCTACACATCGTGCAAAGGAAGTCTCCCCTTTCCTCTTGTTTAGAGTAACTGAAGAGAACTCCTTGAGCCAGCAGAAAGTGATAGAATGCATTACATGCAGGAAGTCAGGAAAGCTTACGTGTACTAATACAGGAGAAACTACTCTGAATGAGAGATTTGCATATGTGAAATGGATGATAAAATCAATAGTCTAACCTATGAAATTATAAATGAGATCAGCTGATTTGGAAGAAAACTAAGCAAGATTCACATTGACCCAACTTTTGGTCAGAAGGCGGAAAGTGCTTACGTTACTGTGTTTTAACAAGGTACTACCAACAGGTCAGTCCAAATAATCCCTCTGCACATGTGCTCTTCGCCAACTCTCAGTTGTGAAACAGGCCATGTTAGATTAAATGATCATAAAGTATACTCTTAAAAGTTATTTTTCTTGGTGAAGGGTGTGGGTTACGAGCATGCTTGACTCACTGCTATGACTCAGCTACAGATGGTGACTTGTTAAACTAGAGTAACTCAACCAATTCCAGTACATCCAAATCTTCTGTGGTGATGTGGAAATAACAACATGTGGAAATACAGGAAGGTCAGAACTAAATTTCTAGGTTTAGTTTGGAACTTTGATATACTTTGCAAGAAGAGTAGGTGAAAGTCATAACCGGCACCAGCCATTTTAGTCAGATTGATTATACGGATTGCAATCATACAGTTACCACATTCATCTTGCTTTATTCCGTCAGCACACTTCTGAGCTGTCTTCTGTCTTTAATATTTCTTAGGAATACATTTTACTGATTACATCAAAGAAGGCTTATATTCTGTTTATGTCCCAAATTGTCCTGGACCTTTTCTTCTTATCATATCTTATTTACTGTTGGTGCCCTTCTCACAACATATCATGATACCGTCTGTTCAGGGTGCTCTATGCTTCTCCTGTGTGTCCTAATGACATCAATAGTCGACATTCTGTAATGCTGTTGGGAAGTGTCCACTTGGTGCTGGACTTGTCTCACAAGGTGTGATAAAGAGCTCCTTGTCGCTTTTGCAGGGGAACTTTTCCCGCTGCTGCTCCCGCTGGGGTCAGAATCAGATATAGCAAAATGAGTGAAACTACACAAACAGGAAAATATTTCTGCATGCCTTTGAGGGTAACATAAATTGGCCCCAAGAAGCAGTAAGAATGTTAATCTCCAATTGTTTGTAAAGATATGTTTGTTGGGTTTTTCTTTTTAATCCAAAATTTCACATCAATTGACAAAGGAGTGTCAGCAGTTCTGCTGTAAAACCAGTTTTTGGCCACTCAGATTTTTAGTTAGCACATCTCCATCCTTAAACCAGAACACCAGTTTGTCTTGAACTGTACAAACTCATCACCATACTGGATGGCAGTAGTCCAGTGGCAGCATTTCTAGGGTTGAATTTTTAATATATTTTCTTAAAATTATTTCAGACACCACTGGGTTGCAGTCATCTACTAGTTTTCCTGTGTGACAGTAGCAGTTCTGCAGATGTTGAACTGCTTTTACCGGAATATTTTTCACACTTAAAACATGTTTGACGTTCTTTTTCATACTGTGTGTATGAAAAGTCAATTTATTGTATGCGTTTCACCTTCTTTCCTGAAATCCATTTAAAAGCATACAATGATACAAGACCATATTTTAAATCAGTGATTGAGTTGTGAAATGTATTTCTCTTTAGATTTTGAAACACAACTGGTTGCTTAAAAGATCCAAATTCTACATAAAGTATGTTATAGACATTGGAATAAAGGCAATTTGGATTTCTAAAGCCTCTCACTTTCTCCATACATAACTCTCACTAAATTGCAGTTGATGCTTTTTTGTCTTTTGTTTTCTTCTGGAGGGAAAAACTAAGATTTGCGATAAATAAATGTAGAGATATTTTTTTCTGTTGCAAGGAAGACTTCCCACTGTGCACAGCAGTGGTATTACTGTCATATTGATTCCTGAAGTTCATCAAAGTGTAGCAGGCTGTGAGGAGCAGAGAAGTGAGGAGTGGAAGATGCCGTGCTTAGAGGCTGACAGTTTAGTTAAGGACATGCTTGCATCACCAGCCAAAGGCACTTGTACGCTTACTTCCACCCATGCTTGAAGCCCTGTAGCTGGTATGGAAGCTGAGTACCTATATTAGCACAGAACTGTAAATTAGCATAGTCCTGAGCCTGAACTAATAAAACTCACAAAAAGTCCAGTTAACATTGGTTCAGGCCTGGTGACATTCCAGTGCGGTGTCATTCCTTTGGAGCAGACATGGCTTATGCCAGTTGGGGCGGTGCTGGCATCTGGTCCACGCTGACACGTGTGGTACAGCTGACCTCACATGTGGGGCCTCAGGTGTTAAAGTCAGGGAAAAAAAGTCAATTATGCATGTAACTGCCCTGGCAAACCAGTCCACTTTGCATCTATGTGAGAACCCAGCAAAAGTTAGCTTAAGAATTCAATTTAGTTTTCCGTTTCAGTTATCCTCATAGGTGATGGGAAAAGTTTGTGGATGAATGGGAAGTGTAAGGGAGTAAAAAAATGATATTTTCAAGCTCTGGTTTTGGTAATAAATATTCAACTTTAAAGAAAACAGCATCGATTAAGAAGCACTGCTGCCTCTCTGAAGCTGCATTGAAGACAGGCCCAGATGAACACTCAGGTTGACTTAAATTTTGTAGCTAAGGTTTACATTTTCTTTAAAGTGAGATTCCCATTCCCCATGTCAAGGTTATCTTAGTGATAGCCTTTGAAATAGTCAGACCACTTACCAATGGATGGGTGTCCAGAAGTTTGACAGTCTCTGCATTGATCCTACTCTTGCATGAAAATGGCTTTATCAAGCCTATAATTAGAAATGAAATAGTCTTAAATGGTTTCCACACAGCTTGACTTTCAAAGAGGTTCCAGTTTCACATAACTTCATATAAACAGAGAATCAGAAGATATAACCAGATACCACAGTTCCTGCTTACTAATTGCCATAAAGCAGAGCCATCTGCTTTATACAAAGTCTAGGTCAGGTAATCCTTCTAAACTGTGACCTCTGGGGCTCCGTGGAACTTGTTCTTGATTAAATAAAACCTTCTTAGGAAGTTATTGGGAAACTTGGTGCAGGTTCAGTCTGAGCAGAGAATGTAACTGATTGGATTTCTGTATAATCTTAAGCAGACAGTTCTAAACTAGTCTATCTTTTGAACTTCCTTTTTTCTTAACAGTGTTAATCTTTCATAGCAATTCAAGGTACAAATGAATTATTTCAGTTTTTTAAGTGATTCCTCATAAAAGATAAATTAGATGACAAATGAATGATTTAAACAGAAAATCATGACAGTTAAAGACAAAGTGAAGTGACTGAATGTTTTATCAGTCTAACCCAAGCTCACACTCTGAGCTGGGGAGGATGACATGCATCCTCCATTTTGTGCAGTTGTCTGATGTTTTTTAGAGAGCAAGCACCACAGTGCCGTGGGTTGCTAAACGTGAATGGAGCAAGATAAATATGATTGCCACTCAGCAAATACAGTAGAATACTTGTAATTCCTTATGACTATTTCATTGCTAACAAGGGTCATATCATGGATGCTTTCAAGCTTGTCTTTTTTTCATCATATACTTTATTTAAATATTTGATCCATTAAATGAAAATAGTTACTGTGATTAAATAATCAGTTCTTCTGCTCTAGTTTTATTTTGGCATTGGTGACTATTATTTTTGGCTGTCTATCTTTGGCAGGCACTTGCCAATTATTCACTGCCAGATTAAAAATAGAAGTATTATTGCCAAAGCAAATAATCCATTATTTTGCAGTTATACAGAGCTTTCCAGTTGAGGATCACAACATATTTTGTAACCACTAATGAATTTAGCCACTTACCACCCACCAAACATTTGTATTCTTGCATTAGGGATGAGAAAGATAATGTATATACTGCAGCATGACATGATCCACCTTTTCCATGGGCTGGTGTAAGTTAACATTGATGGAAGACACCAGAATGCACCACACATTAGAACTGAGTCTTCTCATATGAATTGAGAGAGCCTGGGCTGCCAATCCAGACAAATGCACAAAGGCTGGAGAGAGACCATGCTCTGCCTGGTCCATGGTCTCCTGCTCTTATAGGAGACAAAGAAAGGCTGAACTGTAACTGTCTTTCTTCTCAAAGAAAATGTATCCATTCACAGGGTGTTGCATTAATGAAATACATTAATATTTTGATACTGAGGGTATTTTGAACTTTCATGGCTCCCTTCTGATTTTGTGGAAGATCAAGAGAGAAAGTCAGTCATGGTAGATGACCCAATTATCTTGATTGTTTAAACTTCGTTATGGTATTACCGTTCCTCTCAACAGCTGATGTAGTCAGATGTCCTCATATTGAGTGTGGTCTGTGCAGCCACTTTGTGTCCTTCAAAGAATTTTGTGAAGTAGTGCTGCAGTGGAGAAGAGCTTCTTACTGAACTTGGTGATCCCCTCATGTCTGAGGACGTCTTCTAGTTTTAACACATCTCTTTGAAAATACCCTTCTAGCATCAGGATTATAAGTCTGAACACTACCCCCAAAGGTGGTGGCATTTTCACGCCTTTGAATATGCTCTTTAGAGTTGTGCTGTCACAAAAGCCTTGCTTTGCACCCCACGTTGCTGTTCAGGTGATGGTTTTTCCTTTCCCAGCTGCAGTGTATGATAGGGCCACTCCAAATCCTGAAGGGATACTGGTATTTGGGGAAGTGGGACTCTGGTTCTAGGTTTTGTTCCTCATTTGTAGCCCAATATACAGGTATGATGAGACTCTAACTTTCTTTGTTCTCAGTTGCTGCAGGGACTGATATCACTGGTCATATAGTGGTCCTCTGTTGGCTGTGGTGTGAAAACTTCATCTCTGTACACCTTTCAAATTACAGAGACCGTTTTTACTGTGGGAATCTCCTTACCTACACCTGATCACTTTGTGTAAAGCACCGAGTACCTTAAGTGGCCATTAAGTGCAGAACTTTGCTGAATTGGACAGTGTGTCATTTTATTAAGTAAAAAGAGACATCTGAAATCTGATACCTAATATATTCTGTGAGCAGAGCAGCAGTTGGGGGCAGAAGCAGCTTTCCTTGAAATTCAAAGTGCAGTAGCTCAGAGACAGCCATCTGTATGTATTTAGGGAATCTGAAATTACCTGAATGCCTGGCAATTTTTTTGTAATTATCTCAGAAATGAATTATGATATTTCATAGATAATTTTCTAGCCCTTTCATTTCTACTTTGATAAAACTGGCTAAAAATCTGTTGCCTGTTTTATTCCTCGCTGGGATTAAAAAAATGCCACAAACAAACGAACAAAAAAGCTTTTTTTGAAAGATCTTATTGGAAAGTATGTATGTGCCTATGTGAGTGTGTTTTAAAGATTCCACAGTTTAAATTCAAACAAGGGAGTGCTGAAATTTACTACAACAGCTTCACTGAAAGATATTCCATCACTCAGATCAAAAGTAGGCAAAAATGATAAAAAAATTTGGAAGCAGCAGCAGTGGCAGAGCATGATTTTAGCTATTTGGGGAAAGCAGCTGCTTCTCTCTGACGTGGACTCAAAATGCAGGATATTCTGTAAGGTGGATCTGCTCATTCAGATCATTCCCGACAGCAACTTTTTCATGGGAATATTGAATAGCATGGTTATTTGGGAGAAGTATTTATTTTGAGCTAATGAGAAATCTCTCTCCTAGGCAGTCACACAATTGCTAAATAACAGTTGACTTTAACTCCTGAGTGCTTATTTCCAAATAGTCAATATAGAATGGCAAGAATAACATGGGAACATGAACTTGATTTTATATTGATAGGTTGATTTTGTGTAACTAAAGAGATGCAGATTGCCAGTGAAAACCAATGCTGAAGTCACGTCTACTTTGAAAATCTCTCTTTAGTTACAGAGAGGAGACAGAGCCGAATAGCATGTCACCAGAATACTATCTTCAAATTTCAGAAATGGGAAAATTGAAAAAGCCCCAGTATTTGGGTATTCCCGATTCCTCCTGGCTTAATGTTTGTTCTGGCAACTGCAAATGACTGGGATGATCATCCTCCATCCCTCCTGGAGCTCAGCGTTGCAGGAATCGCAGCTGGTTTCAGCACGGACCCCTGCATTAGAACTTTTGTGCTTGACAGGCTGTATTTGGCAGCATGAGAGTAATATGGTTTCTTTATTTGATTTTGCATTTGATTGATTGCTTTTAATGCAATTTATTTTCTTTCTTGTGGTTTAGCTGTACTTCTTGCTGATGGCAGCAATATCAATCTGTACGTCTTGTCAGCTATGGCTGGTTTATATAATTCTTTAAATGTTTTTTGAATGAATGCTGATTGCTGTGTCCATATTCTTTAGTTTAGATGGTATATTCATTTTTAATTTCTAGCAGCTCTGAAGAATGTGGTAAAATATTGTAGCTGGATCAGGGTACAGTTGCAGACAGAAGAGTTCACAGTCTCGGGGTTATACCATGCAGTTACCTGACTTTTGCACTTGCAGTTACGTGACTTTGGGGACACACACTTACACCTCTGTGCAACACTGCGTAATGGCATATAACGGCTGGTTCACAGCTTTCCCCCCGTGATCTGTACTTTGCTGTGGGCCCTGCCTGAATTTCCATAACCCACAAGGCAGACAAGTTTTGCTGTGCATGCAGAGACCAGTTACTTCTCAGTGAATCCCCCT
This sequence comes from Limosa lapponica baueri, assembly GCA_002844005.1. Lineage (NCBI taxonomy): Eukaryota > Metazoa > Chordata > Aves > Charadriiformes > Scolopacidae > Limosa > Limosa lapponica. The sequence continues at coordinate 112,507 of KZ505744.1, forward strand.
ACCTCAACCCGCTGGGATCTTCAGGTGCTGGCTACTTGAATGCGTTGTGTTGGTCTGAATGCAGCCTTGCCTGGCTTCAGGCAGAGGAACACCTAAATAATTTGCGTTAAGGGAGTTTCTCCAATTGGAACTTTGAAGTTCTGTGAAGCCAGTTTGTGATCTAAACTAAGAGTTTTATGATGTGACAGGACGATGTTGGAAAGCTTTCTGGCAACATTACATGTTTTTTTTTCCCAATATTTTTGCAGTAGGAAGCATTAATTATTTTTTCTCTAATGGAAAATTTATATCTTCATGCCCTTTTTTCTCGTTTCCTCTTGGCCCTCCTTCCCCATTTCTCTTAAGAATCAGGGGTCAGTCACTGGCCCTGGAGATAATTTTGAGCGCAAGATTTATTTGTGGGAAAATGTAATGACAGGAGCCTGAGTGCATCCATTAGTGTTTCAAACAGCCTGATTTTCTTTCTTTGTTCTTTTAGCAAAATTCTGTGACTTCCTGTCTACCCAGAATAGTAACTTTTTTTCTGGTGGTGTTCTTGAAGAGTCTAAAGATAATGTCCTGAGTAGCTTTTTGATCATATTGGTAGTTCTATCATGGGATCCCAGGCATTAGTTGAATTTCTGAACTGCAGAAATTGTGCAGATGAGTGCAAGGTCAGCGCTGCAGTGAACTCATCACCTGTTCAATGGGAGGTACCAGAAAACAGATTGCTGGAGCTGCTGACCAAGCTGAAGACCATAAGAGACTTTTTCCCTGAATCCTGAGGGATCATTGTAGAAATACTCAAAACTCAGAGAAACAAGTGTGAAAGGCATTTCCTGTAGAACGAAACAGGATTTCTAAGAGGCTGATTTGAATTGTGGAGGTTGAAGTGTAACCATGGCTTCTTCAAAAGTTATGTTACCATGTCTTTTTAATAATGTATGGGCATGTATGCTTGCCTAGATTTAGAAGAGGAAAGAAAAAGGGGTTTCTCAAACTGAATCAAACAGCTTCTTCTGTCTGTAGTGCTGGGATTTTTATGGAAAGGCTTGAATTCTAAGCTCCACAACTTCTTCCATTGTTAAGTTCTCACTGTTATGCTGTTGTCTAGATATCAGTGCCTGGTTTTTGTTGGAAACTTCTGTGGTTTGAACCTCATGTATCTTATTTTCTTACGTAGATTCAGCACTTCTTGTCAACATAGGAGCTAGGTGAAAAACCCTTTCTTGAGTTTGGCTACATTGAAAATATCTTGGATATTTTGTTCGATCTGAATTCCCAGGTGTTCCCATTGCATGTTAAAAACATAGTCATGTGAGAATGGTGCTTATTTCTTTAACCTGGCCTTTCTGTGCGCTCCCAAACAAATACTGGTTGCATGCTAGGAATACAAGCTTAGTAGTATATCAGTCACAAGTGATGCCAGTTAGGAGATGGTGCAAATGAAAAAATAATTTGTGCTTAAATTAAAAGGGACACTGACTTGAACCTTGCTGAAGAGAGCAACGAAGTGGAGTAAACCGAGTCCTCTAGGCAGCCTGCAAATTTTGGAGTAGTAACACAACAGCAATGCAGGACATACTCAGCAAGCCTGGATGACTGAAACATTGAGTTTAATCCTATATTGCATACATATATTCTGCACCTTTAATTGACTCCAATATTGATTCAGTAAATCATTATTTAACTTAGCAGAGAAGCCACGTGTTACTCTCTGGAAGCTGATAAGAGAAATATGAAAATCTTATTGTATATGGCCCTATTTTATCACTGAATCCCAGCGAAATTAAGGCACTTTGATAAAATCCCTAAATGAATAACCATAACAAAGCACAAAGCATTATTACCTGTCTGTAATCTCTCAAGCACTTTCGTTTGCCTTCAAAAGCTTTGTCTGTTACCTGTGTGCCAACTTTCCTACCTGCAAAATGTCTGCCCCTGCTGCTTTGTAAATAGCTCCTAAGAAGAGAATTCTCTCTAATGGTATGGGTGGCTTTTTGGAGGTTGATGTTGCAGCTTTATTTGCTCTAATTATATCTGACATTTCACAAGCTGCACGTTTGTTATTTGATGGGCAAAACATCAAAAATAATGAGGCCAAATGATCACACAAACCCCAACAGAAAGCTTTTTCAGGGCATGTTAGCTGCTTTTTATTAGTAATTATCCTCATTAAACTTTACCAAACTATATTATAATCTCATTGCATGCTCGTTGTTATTGAAATCCTAAGATCAGGTGAGGATTTCAATTTCCTTATGAGGTAAACAGTGTTTGCATTTGAAAAAATTTTAGCTTGTTCAAGTACAACTCCTTCCTTCCTGCCAACCCATTGTGTTTCTGATAGAAAACAGCTCTAGATTTTCCATTTTGCCAGGAGAGGTCACTCTTTCTCCTTTGTCTTGCCCAGTTCAGGCTATAGTACCATAAGAAATCCTCCTTCCTTACTAGAGTACAATGGCATATTCCTTGAAGTACTGTTTGGATGCTGTCTGATATACATGAAGACCATTGTACTGGAAGGATTATTAACATTTTTTGATATCAATGTGGAAAAGTCTTTTGTGGCAAATGATAATATATCTCCAGGTTTCCATCAACCATCTGGTATAATTCTAACAAAAGCCCATAATTCTCTCAAGTTCTATTATAGAATGATAAATGGAGGTTTTAGAAAGCAAGAACTAGAGAAGTTATAATTTGATTAAATTGTAAAACTTTTATAGGAATTTTGAACCCCCCCAGTGTTTTACATTCATGTATTAGTGACAGAGTCTTCTATGGTGTCTAACATTGGAATAATAATACATCTCAGTGGAAACTGGTAAGAGTTATTCAACCAACTGCAATTTGAGCAAACCCAAGCCAAAACTGAGTCTTCTAGAATAACATCATTAAATTTGTGAGGGAAGAATTCTCATGACTGAGTTCTCACTAGAGTAAGAGCTAGAAAATCCTCAGGATGTGGTTTCTGATTAACAAACTGAGCAGGTATGAAAAAGAAAACACCTTGATAATTTCTGTTTCAAACTCCTATGTAAAATAAAATTCAATGGCTTGGATAAAATCATATTCAGGCCCTCATGCCCCAGTTCAAACCTAAGATGAACCGACATCTGAAGTTCAAAAAAAAGTGGTTTATTTCCTTGCCTTTTGAATTTTTGCCCCATTTTTGCACTCCTACATCCCCAGTGATATAGAAGGAGGGGAAAAAAACCCAACAACCCCAAAGCAGACCACTGTAAGACACACAATGTTGCATGATTTCTGCTGGATTGGCGATCTCCCAAAACCAGGCTGTCTCATGAGGTTACTGGTTCAGTTTGGCAGACTTAGGAAATTTAGAACTGTGTCGAAATGGTGGAGTTCTTATTCACACTCAGCTGCATGTATGAGGTGAATGTAAGCCTCCTATTCCTTTTTGAATATATTCTATAAGGTAAAAGATTGATAAAAAAAAAAAAAGAAAAAAACCCAACAGAACCCAGTGCAAGCATCTCTGTATTAGTGTTCAAAAGCTTCTTTGGCTTTTTCTCACCTAAAATTTAGGATTCTAAAATAAATGGAAAAGTTAGATTTTATTCATAAATTAATTTTATAAAGGACTTGCAACTTTTTTTTTTTTTTTTCTGTTAAAATTGTTGTTCTTCAGCATTGCCAGCTTTCGTGCCATGATGTGTTCTGGGACCAACTGTATCTGATGGTTGTGAGACCTGCCAGTAACACATGTAATGTTAGGCACAAAATACAACTGTGGCATGAATTTCTGGGTATCTGGTTCCTGAAGATGAAGCGTATATTAAAATGCTGGAAAATGAAAAAGATCTTAAGGCATACAGGAAATGTGTATGAATTACACTTGAGTTTGAATCCTTTGGGAAAAGTTCCTTTTTGTTTTGCTGTTTGCACCTCTGAATGAGGCAAGAGCTAAGCTCTTAAGTGCCTCCAAGTATGATGATGATGGAAATAGTAAATAATAATAAGGGCACTTTTCTCTTTCCATGCCACCATTTTGTTGTTGAGGGAGAAGATTATCAAAACAAAACTGAAAGTACTCCATCAAATCAAGTTCCTAGCATATTAGAGCTCTAGCAAGCTGTGTCTCTGCCAGAGGTGTGAATAATGGGAACACGACCTTTGAACGCATGAACCATCTGCTCTGTACTCAACACACAGGCTCCTTGTCATAAAAGTCAAAGTGCCTGTATTGTTATATCCCTTGCTCTCTACAGAGATATATAAATAGTCAGCTTAAGAGTCAGAATACTGCTGCACGGAGAACACAGGTTTGAACAGTGAACTGGCTTCTCTATTGTCCCTTTGTGACCTTTAACTTTTGCTTTCCTGCTACCTGTCTATGGAAAACAGATAACTACTTCATGGCCAGATCTATATGTTAACATTCATATCTGTTTCATGAGACACAGACCAACATATTTGGGTTTGAGTGGAAAGCTGTGCAAGAAAGAGCATTACCAGAGAAGTATCTATTTTTCAACACATTTGTATTCTCGAAATGCCCATCCTGAAATTTTAGGTACAATTAATGAGAATATCCTACGTTTCCTAATGTAGTATCTGTTAGAATTGTAGCCCGTCTTTTCTAAATTTATTGCTAAAGCCTAACAAGCTTCTTTTTTACTATATTTATTTATACATTACTTCAGGAAATCTTGCTAAAGAGTCCTTTCAGCATTGGCTAAACTGGTACTCTAATTCCTGCAACAGTGAGGACAGGTTTTGGAGACTGGGGCAATTAAAAAAGGAGGAAGGTGAGGTGTTAACGGGGCCCCTTTCTGCATCTTATTTCAACATATTAACTCACTGCAGGTTCCCTTCTTTGTTCAAATACTCTACTTTGTAATATTAGAACAGGTTTCTAATCCTTGTGCGTGTATGGCATCTTTCAATTAAAAAAATGTATATTCACTTCATTTTTGCAATGGTTCAGTATATCAGTATTGAGGCTAGGCCTTCCAGGCCTGTTCTCTTAAAGTAAATTCTCTTAAAGGAGAAATCTTACAATTTTGTTTGCATATTTTGCTGAAGATTTTCTTTGCTTTTCTTTTAAGGAACATCTCAACCTTCCATGGTTGCATTTCAGGAAATAGCTCTCTCTGCTGCAAGGCCTGAAGTGAGAAGTGTTGCTTCCTATTACCTCTACTCTTTTGTTGACCTACTAAATGCCTTGCAGCTGCAATAAAAATCTCCAGGCCTTCTACCAAACAGCTCCTATCTATGTGCAAGTGCTCTGAGCTGTTTTGCAAAGTCGTTACCTTGCGCATTTACAAGGTCCTGTTAAAACGTTTGTACTGCACTGCCATTACAATGAAAAGTCAGACTGATGTACACAGTGTTCCTAATATTACTTCAGTCCATGTCCATCTGATTGCCTCTGGCTACTTTCTTCCTTTAGAAGTGGGGAATACTTGGAAAATATTTAAATGAACTAGCAAGAAGGTTGTAATTTTCTCTGTTTCTGTAAACTAACAGTGATTCCAATCTTGCAAAGATATTAACATGAACGCTTTCTTTAGATGCATAAATCAAATTTAAATTAGAATTAAAGTGAAGAATTAACTTATTCACTTGAGAATAGGTGAAAAGGATGTAGTCCTACAACATGTACAGGAATGTGACTGGTGTAGGGTCACACAGCTAGGTGCTTGTGCTACCTATGGGATCTGCACAAGTGTATGCTATTTGGTCCAGAATCTCAGATGAGAATATGATGTAATAGACAGGATTCAGAGTCATTTACAGCTTGAAGAAACGTGAATAAAACGGATCAAAGGCAAGGTTTTTCTAAGCAAATGAACAGGTTGCCCAGAGAAGTTGTGGCTGCCCCATCCCTGGAAGTGTTCAAGACCAGGCTGAATGGGGCTTTGAGCAACCTGGTCTAGTGGGAGGTGTCCCTGCCCATGATGAGGGTTGGAACTTGATGATCTTTAAGGTCATGTCCCCCTCCCCCCCCCCCCTAAAAAAAAATAAAACAACCAAAACCCCACCAGGTTTATTTATAATTAGAGTAAAACATGAAAACTTTTGAGAAGGAAAGTCTTGGGGAAAAATCAGCAAAGCATGTTTATAAGATGACAGAACTCAGTTTCCAAATGTAAATGCTTCATTTTTTGTTCTGTATCTGGTTTTACTTTCTGTTATGATACAATACAAAATCTTGGTAATTTTTGATAATACAGTTAGAAGTTATGGCCTATCTAGATATCACTCCCAAAGCAATATGATATTTGTGAGCTACAGGAGAAAAAAAGCCTTCATTTATGCTTTCAATTAATATAAGGCACTGATATATTGGTAAAGTCTGTATATGAAATGCCAGATTTTCAAAACTGTGATTCTATTTTTCTCTGCTGAATTTTGAGTTTTAAATCAACAAAGAAACTGTGTCTACCTTGCGTGTTGCAGATTTTATAGTAATTCAAAATCATATTTAAATGTCAGCATCTTTATCAACAGAACTACTGTTTTAAAGTTATCTGAAGAGAGACACTATTTACGTGGCAATAGAAAAAGTATTATATAACTTTAAAAGCTTGAAGTAATTTTGTGACTATGGTCCAGAACACACAGCATCTTAAATAAAACTTCTGGGGATTTAAATAATACTACAACAGGGTGGTCTTTCACAATCTGATTTCCCTCTTCTTTTGCTTCCAGAGAATTCCATTTAAAGAGTATTTAATTGAGGACATTTTCTTTACTGCATTTTTCCTTTTCTTTTATAAAGGTTTAGAGCTTTGTTCTAAGTGTTTTAACTTGTAATCAAGAAATGTGTCAAGTCTGTTCCCAATTAGTGTAGCTGATGTGAAAATTGATTGGGTCTTGGGAAAGATGGCTAAGTCCTATAAAACAACAGAACTATGTGTAAAACAGGGCTTGGGAACAGAGGCAAGAAGAACCAACAACACGAAAAGCTATTAATGAGAGAAAACAGAACAGAGGAACAGGAATTTGATGCAACTGTCCAGTCATTCTGCAACCGTTTTGTATGTTGACCTCCTGGGGAGGGGACCAATTTAATTAGGCTCTCTGTGGTTATTATTAGTAGCAGGAAAGTGTTATATCACTGAACTGAGAATGTTTTACTGGCATTTTTCCTCTATATTAGATCAGTTCAGATATACATCCATGTAAATGACAAATAGAAGCTTGGGATAGCCTGTAGCACCTGGTGATCTTTCTGTGCTTCCTGCCCACATAGGGGTCTGTCTCCGTTTTGTGTCTTGAAGGTGGACAAAGAGGACATAGTTTCTGCCTAAAGCCTTGTGGGAATTTCCCCTAAGAGAAAGTTAAAAGAGCTGGAAACAAAGAGCGACCGAAGCAGGAAGGCTAGAAGCAGGAGGGGAGACTATAGTAGGGAGGCTCGAGGCTTTTCAAGGATGCGGTGGTTGCATTGGGTGGAGTGGATGCAGCCCAGCCTGGAGAGAGGCACCGGCACTGACCCGGCCACCTGAAGTCACTGCAGCATCCAGGGACATGGAAGGTGGAAGCTGAAGCACTTTTTGGCCTCCCTTCACTAAATTTCTGCACTGGTTTAAAACTGAACTAAACTGTCTTTGGGAAAATATTTTTTCCCCCTCATATTAGTGAACTGTAGCTTTTAAGAAAAACCTGAAAACCAAGACTCTCAGTTCCCTGAAAAACAGGCAAAAAAATAACAAAAGAACTTTCTTCATACATGTGTCTTAAAGCACTGTAAGAGGGAGTGTAATTCTCATTATTCCCATTTTATAGATTTTCATGTCAACTTGTCATTGTCATGCAGTGGAGATAAATGTTAAACTCATTTACCTGCATCATAAAAAACATAGACAGCTTTTTTTCTATTAGAAGATTAATATGCAGCTTTGTAAATTTGTTTGAATTGCATTTAAACGTTAATTGAATGACTTTGTCATTGAAAGATGGGGAGGAAAAATTAGAAAGGCACTACAAACCAGAACAGTTCTAGTTTAGGCAAAAGTTCTTTAAAAATTAGAAGTAATGTAGCTCCTACAAACCCAGGATAAAACAGTAACATTCTTGTTATTTATTCTGATTTTCCCTTAGTAATATTACTGTTGCAATCTTAAAAAAAACCAAAACAAACAAACAAA
>KZ505744.1:125316-222416 GCA_002844005.1 Limosa lapponica baueri
TGAAAGCGAATCCGGTGGGTAGGGCAAGGTGAGGGAAAACAGCACAGGAAGATTGAAATACTGTCTACTGTTCACCACAAAACAAAGAGAAGTGAGTCATTCTGAGAGCAGAAGAGTTCACAAAGCCTGATTCATTGTGTATTTGTACCTCAGAGCTGATGCCTCTAGTGTTGGTTGAAATGAGGCAGTGTACTCAAAACTTCCAGAGGAGGTAGAGGGACTGAACAGACCTACAGAAAGACAGGCACAGAGACACACATATGCACATACTGTGATCACATGAGTCTTGTTTACCTGAAACAAGAAATGAAATTAAACTCCAGAGGAATGGGGAGGGCAACAAAGAAGAAATAACTTTGATCTTTCTAGCAATATAAAACCAATCTCTCTTCTAGCAGATCTGTCTGAACATTTAAGACACCATCTCCCAGTCACATCCCCCGACGTGAAATAGAGGTGGTGGGAAGTGCAACTGTCAGGATAGCACAGAGCACATCTCCCCTTTCCCCACGCTCTTGCCAAAGACAGCAGTTAATCCTTCTGCCTTCCAAACAGATGTTTCTTGATCTGCTAGTCCTCTACCAACACTGACTGAGACATCCTCTGCCTTTCCTGACCTATGGTATTTGCAGTTGCGTTGCAAGGAGGGCATAAATCCCCCACTCAGGAGGAGTGATGTACATAGCAATGACATCGATAACTTCCACTTTGTATCTTGGGAAGCTGTCTTCTGTGAGCTGCTTCCTTCTTGCTTCTGGTGACTGAGAGAGGTTTTGTAGGCCAAATGATTTTTGGCACTGGTGTCTCTGCTGACAGCACTTCAGTTCGGGAGTCGTCTTGAAGTCCAGACAGTAAAGTGTGAGCATGCGAGGCTTGTTGTCAGAGCAGTAGAGTTGATGAGAACCCTCAGCTCTTGGCTGGAGAGAGTGCGCTGGCATTGCTACAGATGGGGAACAAGGTACTGCTATTTTACTCTGACTTTTACAGGGTTGGCCTTGAGCTAAAAGGAATAAAAAATTTAGTACTGTGCAGTTGTATAAATAAACTTATATTTTCAGTTCTATTGTCATAGTTAAAGAAATGTAGAGACTGGTTTGGTGTAAAACTCGCATAAAGACTTTGCTCAACTTCCTTTGAAGCTAGTTATGAAAACTGAATCAAATTCAGCATCCCAGATTTAACTGTAAATAATAATTTATGCTGGGTTGGTGGAAACATCTTCTGTTCCCTGGAAAGGCAGGAAGGGAGAAGCACAGGAGGATTACAGGTTGGACCCAAGTGAGGCAAAGCTACCAGTAAAGAACCACCAGGAGTGATCCATCCTCCTTGTATGGGGCAGTAGAGAAGGAGCTGAGTGAGAGCACGGCACAGAGACAATGGTGGGCATAGGTAACAGAGACGCTGAGAGCTGAGTGGGCTGAAAGCAGGTTTTAATGAAGAACTAGATGTGGCTGCTATTGTGAGCTGAAATGGGCTGGATAGAATTAATCACAATTGACTTGCTCTGAGTTTATTCCAGTGTAGCTTTTCCAGGAGCGGGACAGGTAGATGCTAGCGTCATCTCTGATATTGCTCACAGCTGGAGATTAGCTCCTCCAAAGATGCCCTGGCTCAACACCTTACATAAGTATTCCCAAATAATTTTAATCAAAATGTCAGGTTAGTTAGTCCAGTTGTATTTTCACTGCTGCCTGGTGGTGCTGCCCTAGGAGACAGATAATGACATTGCCAGTTGGGATGGAAAGAAGGCCTCTGGAATGCTTTTGTAAACAGAATTGTGTTGAAGTAGTTGATTTTGGATTGCAAATCTGAGCTATTCATGAGAAGAGAGGCCCAGCTCTCAAAATATTTCCAGAAGAAATTAAATTGAAATTGATATGACTGCAAAATATTTTACATAGATAAAAGTATGCACTTTAACAAAAATACGCTTAGAAGCTCTACTAGCTGGAGTGGATTTTCATAAAGAATTGCCTTCTAACTGTTGAATTTACTATTGATTTGGTGTTATGATTCAATTTGATACTTTATAGGAGCGTATCTGGGACTGTTCTAATATTTTTCATTTTTGTTTCTGTTTATAAATTGTTCACATGTATATATTAAATATTCATGGTTAATATTTGCTGGAAAGTATTGCTAGATAAATTATTGATATTTCAAAAGAAAATAATATTTTTTTTCTGTTTTCATGATTAAATTTTCTCAAAATGTGATTTATTTTTGATTTTTTTTTATACTGCTGATCTTAATTCTTTATTCAACTTGGACTGTAACATAAGACTTGTCAATAAAACTGGATACCGATCTCCTAAATGGATTTACAACCACCCAGCTTCCTTATCTTCGGTGAAAGTTTGTTGCTATGGCTGGGGTGAATGACTGACTCTAGTTCTTTAAGGCTGGTTTGTGTTTTTTATACGCGAGGCTGTTTATGTTTTTAAAAAGTGTTGAGTTAATGGTGGAATGCTATTGACCTTCTCAAACTAATCATCTTTTAAGTCCTGATGATACTTGTATCTATTTTAGATGTTGGTATTTAAAAAGTTCTAGTTTTTAATTGCAGATGTAGCCGAGACCCTTTCACAGTTAGGGGATGTGCTCAGCATGGTGTTTCCACAGCAAGTTTGAAAGCGTCACTTTGAAAACAGCCTGGGATGCAACCCTTAATCCTAGAAAGCAGTGGTTTACCCTGTGGTTTTTTTCCGTTTTATTTAAATAATGGTGACAAAATTGCCACCACACTACAGTAAAATAAAATAAAATTGAAACAAAAAGTGCAGAACACCAGGTATTTGAGGGTTTTAAACATTCAAAATAAGGTTTCACGAAACACAAAAATTACTGTGTAAAGTAAGTCTTGTTCCTACTAAAAATGACACCATAAAGAAGACATAAAATCCAGAGTAAAACTATCTCAGAAGACTAGCATGACTGACATTCACTTTCAGCTCTTCTCAGCAGACCTGCTTGGCTAATCTGGTGGCATCGCTTGTGACACTTATCCATAGGGCATAAAATAGCGGTTTGCCACCCACCTTGAGCAGGTTGTTTTTGAAGTGTTTGAAGGCAAAACAAAAAAGTACCCTGCCATTAGTGGCAAGCTGGAATTTTATATCCACTTGGTTTTGACAGTTATAGTTGAAGCTGTCACTTACTATTTTTTTCAGAGGCTTTAAAATGGATCTTTTTACATGTTAACATGAATACATTAAAGTGGAAAAAATCCCTGCAGCTTTACTGGGTGCTAGTTGACACATGAAGACCTCTGTATTCAATGCACACACAGAACACATGTGATTAAAATTGCAATTATAGCTCTGTGTTAAGCATTTGAAAGCATAAATTAAAGGGGTTTGGTAATCTTTTATATCCTTAGCACTTCCCATTTCCACACGTTCCAGCCCAGGATCTGTGCAGTCTTTAATTGAAGCACTGAAGAAAGTGAGGCAGCAAATATTGTACAGCTGTTCTTCTGATGAAAAGCACAAAATGTTTTAACGTGCATCACACAAAAATGAATAGTCTCCAAACCAGATATTTTTTTTTTCTCTTTTTCTAAATGTCCTTTTGTAAATCAAGGGACTAGAAAACCTTTCATATGAGAAGAAGCTGAGATAGCTGTCATGGTTTAGCATGGAAAATAGAAGGCTCAGGGGAGAGTAATTTTTTTATAGATATCTGATGGAAGGGTGTTCAGAAGATGGAGCTAGACTATTCTCAGCAGTATCACAGTGACAGGACAAGAGGCTATGGGCACAAACTGGAACACAGAAAATTCTGTCTGAACATAAAAAAGCCATTATTTTACTGTGATGCCTTTTACTGTTGCCCCCAGAGGTTGTGGAGTCTCAAACCTTGGAGATATTCAAAACAACTGGACAAGGTGGTGAGAAACTTCTTGTAGCTGACCGTGCTTGAGCCAGGGAGGTTGTACTAGGTGATTTCTGGAAGTCCCTTCCAAACTGAACTGTTCTGTGATTCTGGGAAATGTGGACAGGGTACCCAGATTTTGTAGCTAGTTCTGAAAAGTGTCTGCATGTTTTCCCATGTTATATGGGACTGGAGAGTATTTCCTGAATCATCAGATTTATTAAGTTTGCCTCTAACACAGATTCTGTATAAGGAAATTCTATTTCTAAAACTGTATTGTGACCTCCATTTCATAAAACATTCCTTTATAAAGAAAGAGAACTTTTGGCTGTGAAATACTACATATGCACCCCAGTGAACTCTTTCTGTATTTGTATTTTCTTGAAGTTCCATGGATGTGAGAGTCAGTAGTCTTATGTTCCCTTGCTGGGCTGTAGACGATCAGTAAGGGGTAGGCTGGCTATTTGCCTTGTGCTGGTTGCTCTAAAGGGGGTCAAATGCACACCTCTGGAGGTGAAGGGAGATTGTTTTTCCCAGGAGCTACAGAGGAATGAGGAAAACAGCCAACAGGAAGATGAGGGCTTTGCCAGCAATGAGGTAGTCCCACAGTTGTGATGGTCTTGGATTTAGAGGGTTTTAGTGTGGACTGTGCAGAGTCTGTTGTCACCCAGAAAATTACTATAAGTTACTGGACTACAAAACAAGTCAAGAGGAAAGGGACATATTACAGAATCACAGAATGATACTGGGTTGGAGGGGACCTCTGGAGGTCATCTAGTCCAACCCCTCTGCCAGAGCAGTCCAGGAACAGATCCTTTGCAAACCTCTATTTCTTTTTTTTCCTCTAGAAAGTTTGTTCTAACTTAGTGTTGTGATTTGGGCTGGTTCAAATAAGTTTCACTTTCAAAATTCAAAAGTCTTTCTGGTTCTGTGACTTCAATAAAAAGGTGGAGAGCTTCTGCCCTAGCCAACATGAAAGTCCCGAAGTTCTTTTGAACCATATAGAGTCTTGCTTAAATTCACATCTTAGCCCACGTCAATGCATAGCTTAAGTAACTCTTGATTCTTACCATTCTCTTCTCCTCTTCTTCTTTTATCTACTTTCATTCATAGCCTCATGTAACCAAAGTAGCCAGAATTAGTTTCCTTTTGTTGTGCCTGCTTTCTGAGGAATATGGAATGCAGTGTGCATCATACACAGGGGGATCCTGGTATATAACTTCAATAAAGTATGAAGCAGAACACACAGAAACAAGGTTTATGATTTATTAAAAGCTGTCTAAAATGAGGCATGTCAATACCCTAAAGAGCAACTTCAGCTATCGAAAAGTACTTAAACCTTCATCTTAAATTTAGATAAAGAACATCGTTTAATTCTTGTTTTTACTGGTTGGCTTCAATCAAATCATATAAATAGTGCTTTGTTGGAACTCTGCTTTAGCAAGGCTAAGGAAAGCTGCTTTATTTAAATCTGTCATTGTGAACAGATGCTAATGGCTCTCTTGCATTTTGGGTAGGATTGTCAGGTGTACATGGCACTGCTCTCCCCTTGTTCTGAGAACAGTGAATCTTCCTTATACTTTACAAGCACTGTCTGTCATTACAGTGCCTTTCAGAAAACAGCTCTGCCCTTCATTATATGTATTTCCACTTATTCAGCAACTGTTGTGTGGAACTTTCCAATTTTCTACTTCCAATTAAGTTCTAATACTGTGTTCATTTCACTTAGTCTAGGTAATAACTTTATAATACTGTGAATATGACTGTAACATTATTTGGCTACAAAGGTAATTGAAAAATTTTTTTCATGAAAACGCCATGCTTCCTAATTTCCTTTGGCTATCTTATGTGAAATCTTTTAAATACAGTGGAGAAGGAGCTCCTCACTCTTGCTGGTCATTTTAATCCAGGCTCTGAAAATTGGTCCGAGGAGATTGCAGTGCTGTCCAATAATTACAGCTTTTTTTTTTTTTACAGAAACTTTGACTTCTTGCATACAATGGACTATTGCATTTTAATGGAAACGTTTAGGACATTTCCTAATTAACTTTGCAACACCTGCTCAGTCACAGCATTTATGATTCTTCATTTTTCACAGTCAACTTTATCATTCATCTTACAGAGAATTTCTGAACTCATGTGCCTTTACTACTGTTTACTCTGTTTTTAATTCTTTTCCTTTTTTCATTGTTCTCAGTCTCAGTGCTTATCTCCTCACTTTTATAAGCAGTTAAATCTGCTTAAATACAAGCATAGTCCAAAAATAGAGATGTTTAAGGATAATTCCCTGCATACCAGTCTCATGGTTTAGCTATAAAGTTGAATGACTATGCTTTCTTCAGTTTGTGTCAAGGCTATATATTGAGAGATCCCTTTTAAACTAGGATATAAATGTGTAAAGGAAATAAATTTACTCACATGAAAGAGATATGCTAAGAGGTCTTCACTATTAATTTACCAAGTAAAAGATTTTAATGGGAAGGAATCATAAGAGCTTGTGCTGGTTCTATCTTGCATTTTGGAAGATACCAAAAGCAAATATTTAAGTTTTAAATGCATTTATGGGAGCAATTTTTACAATGAATACCCGAGAAACTTCTCATTTCTTTTAGTAGGCTTTTCCAGGAGCAGATACAAGAATGCAATCCTTCAGAAACTGCATCAGGCAGAGAGAGGGAGTGGTTAGAGAATAATGAGATGCTGAGTGTGGGGAAAGAAAAGGCAGCTATTCTTTGGAAGAAAGGTTATGTGACTCACTTCCCCACTGTCACTTTCATATAGCATATAGGAAAGGGCTAAATTTTCTTACAATTATTTCGTGCAGCATTAATTGCTGTCCATAAATTTCCTGCTTTAAAACATCAGATCTATTCAAAAAGGCATCCCTGAGATACGTTTAATTAAAGACAACTGCTTTTTGAGTTATACAGAAAAAAACATGGGGCTTTATTTCTTTCCAGAGCAGGATGAGTAACGGCATTACTGGATTTGGCGACCTGTGTTTTTGTGTGAGGGGTTTGGAATGAGTCAATATGAAGAACTGGAGAGTGCTGTGCAATGCTGCTGGTCATTGCTGGCTGGATCAGGGTGGTAGACGTGAGAATGGTGTGGCTGGGCCTTGGAACAAAACCAAAGGCCAAACAGATGGTAATGAACTCGTGTTGCCTGGTGCTAGTTAAAATTTTCCATGCTGTCTGGGGAGGGAACTTGCTGATTATATGTGTAGATGTAGGTTTTGCTATATACCGTTGTATATTATTGACTTCAAACACTGTATTTCTTTTCTTTTGAGCATGCTGTTTTGTGGCACTCTAAATATTTCAACACTGAGAGCTCCCACAGGGTGAATTTCTAAATTTGTTTTGAAGTATTGTAGGAATTGCAGAAGAAACAGCGTTGCTGAAGCTGGACTTGGTCTGATAGTGCCAAAACCTTGGAGTTCCCCCTTTGGAAGCTTATCTGAGAAGGAGTTCTCAGAATGAGAATCTCCCAAATGTAGGTTAGAGACTTAGAGCACGTGAGGATTGGTGACATTTAAAGCTCCATCAAGAATCTTCTTGCGTGATAGGAGCAGAGACAACTAGAAATTGATTCCATTTAGTCCTCAAAGAGTTGCATCTAAACTAATGGTGTCTCATTACAAAAATGGACTAAAACATCATTATCACAACATACAACAAATTGTATCAGGTATTCTCCTTGTCACACTTGAGCTTACCTCTGGGTGACTGAAGTGGGATGAAATGAATGTTACCTGAATGCTAAACACTTCAGAGCTTCTTTATTTCAGTGTTCTCAATATCAGTAAATTACAAAAATTTGTTTTAGGAATAATAAATTCTTGTGATACCTGACACTATAGTTTACCAGGGTAAGATATTTTGTCTTTCCACATGGATTCATATCAAGTTAAGGGAACATTGACCTAAATTCCAGCTGAAATGATTGTTAATATATTTGACCAATCATTGTGGAAAAGACCAGGCTGGGTCATCGTATGGTTAATTAAGTAAAATGTATAGCTAACTTTGGCTACTACTTTGTGGGCTCTTGTTAAGAGCTTTGGCTCTGCTGTATTGAAACTGGTTTTGGGAAATCGTTTCTGGATTTTAGATGCAGGGTTTAGACATGGTTTGGGAATCCATGTGTACCTACCGAGGCTGTCAAGAATTTTTTTTAAAATCAAATTTAAATACTTGTCAAATTCCAGTTTAAAAGTCAGTGTAAACAAAGCTCTTTCTTCTGCAATAACATCAACGTTAATGAAGAAACTGTTAGAAAAAGGCCACTGCAGTATGATGATCAAAGCTCTGCATGACATGATTGTTAACAAAGTGATATTTTATTAATGTTTCTCCAGTTCAGGTTGTTGTGATTTTTCTACACTTTTTTTATTTTGTGTACTATGTTTTTTGATTACTTTTCAGAATAGCTCTTGTACCCCATGAATCAAGAAGTACCGACTCTTGGTGTAAGAGGACAATTTCTTATAACAGGTTTTCATGTAATAGCTGCAATTTAGGTAGCGTTTATTTCTCTGCTATTTCAGTGGTTCAAGGACGTCAGAACTTCCTGCCAATGGTTTCTTTCTTGGATGATCTGAGATGGCAGTTTGACTTTTGTCCTGTAGGAAGAGCCACAGTTTGGTAGAAAAGGAAAGTACCATCTAATGCTGTTAAACTGGAAAAGGGCGTGCAAGAAGAGGGGCAGCTATTTGAGCACTTATAAAGGAGATTAAATGCACTGCTTTGACCTAATGGATTGCTGAAATTCCTAAGGGTATTATACCTGCAAATTAAAAGTAGCCTCTATTTTTAAAATGGTCTGGATGCCTGCTTGCCTTTCCCACTGATGTTTTGCAATTAGATCCCCAAGTTTGTTTATTGTCCCCCAGTATGGTAGTATTACATTTGCAACAAATAACTTTAATGTTTAAAGAAAGAAAAGTATGAAAAAACTGACACAGACAAAGGTGTCTAGTTTGTAGGTCACGAGAGGCGTCTACATATAGCCTTCCCTTCAGAAAAAATTCATGAAGGTGCATCTGCTTATCTTCACTATCAATTTGAGTGAACCTCAGCCCACCTTAATCAAAACTCATCTGACCTGAGGCATATGATAAGTACCACCAAAAGCTTACTGAAGCCCAAGGACAGGGCTTCTATACAGAAATGCAGAACTTTTGCAGAGATAATGGGGAAAACATCTTATTCTCAATTTTGACAAAATATTTATTCTTGTAATAAATTATGTACAAAATGTTGTGTTTTGGAGGAAGTGGAAAATGTTGAGTAGATTTAATTTTGCTGCAACTATTTTGTACATTAATAGCTATCCATAAATTTCCTACCTTAAAATGTCAGAATTACTCAAGAAATCATTAGTGGGACCAATGTGATTTAAGGTGATTACCTTTTTGAACTGTGCGAAGGTAATTAACCCCAGGAAGAAATAATATTTTTTGTTGCTGATGTGTACGTATCCTGGTTATCCGTGCTATAACTTTTTATAATCCATACTGGTACTGCTGTGTTTATAGAAGTATATTGATTTGTAGGATTTGTTTTACTGTGTTGGATGAAAGTGTAATGAAAGAGCAATTTTAGGCATGATTCAAAGCCTCCTAAAATCTTTCTATTGACTTTAGTGGGCTTTGAATCTTCTTAAAAAATGTACTACATATAATATAAAAAGTTTTGTTTCAGACTGTCTTCACAGACAGGTTTTGAGCATGCTCTCTGATAATCCATTATTTTCAAAATTTTCAAGGTTACTTTTCTGCTGGAAGTGACCAGTTGCAAAGCTCCTTTTTTCATCTCTAAGGTTATATTAGCCCCTCCACCTACCCCAAAGTTTTTGAAAATTGGGCCAGTGTGAAAACATGGCTTGAAAGTATTTCTTATTTCAAATCCAAAAAACTAAGAGCAAAATTGTTTATCCATAATGAAAGATACACATTCCTGTACATAACTGCTACACAAAGCATGATGAGCATTTTACATCTGAAATGCCTGGGTTATAGAACATGAAAATATGTACATGATAAAACCATGGGGTAAAAATCTAAATTCATATACTTATAAATTCAGTCCTTCCAAATTTATTAAAATCAATTACTGTGGCTTTGGAAGAACAGAAGGGAGGTGTGCAGAATTTGGTCTATTAGATCTTCATGAATGGTTGAAACTTTCCTACTGAAAGTGGCTTTTGGCAGGAACATGGACTTTCTTTTACGGTAAAAATCTTTCAAAGAGAAAATGAAATCAAGGAGCTGGAAAGAAAACTAAAATACTTTCACCTCCCACTGCTGGAGTTAGGTTTCCTTGTTCTTTACAGCCACATGTCACATCTTCCTTGAGGTAGCAGCATTAGTGTATCCTAGGACATTTAGTCTGGACATAGGCTGAATCCAGAGGCTGAGGCATCCATGATCACGAAGAGTTTTTTCCAGCTCCCAGAACAAAGTGTTTCAGCTCCTGTTCTTTCTCCCGCTGGTGCTGGTGTGGCTGTGCCCAGACAGTGGATGCACAGCAAGCTGGAAAAGCAGTTGAAGGAGCCAGGGAGGGGGGAATTGAGACTGGGACAGAGATCGTTGCTTTTCAGTACCCCCAGGCCTTTGAGGCTCTTTGCTGTTGCTCTCTGTGAGCGTGATTGCCCAAACACCTTCCATGAGCCAGCTTGTCATCACTTTCATTTAATGGAGAGAAATCTCTCTCTTCTCTGGTGAAAACATAGATGAAGTATTACTTTCTTCCTTTCTTTGGCATCACCTACAAAAATAAAGCTGATTTTCCTTTCTGGTTGTGTTCAGTCAGTAAGGAATGTACTATTGCTCTGTCTCCCATCCTCAGAAGCACTAACCCGCAGGTTCAGGTCAAATGGATTGACATTCTCTGAAAGGAAGGTCCTTGGTTATGTTTCTAGCCAGGGGAGTATTTGAAGTGGTCAAGTTTATAACCTTTTCTGTATGTGTGTAAAAAGCAATTCTGAAACACTTCAATTAAGATCTAATATTTTTCATTGCAACCAATATTAAGGCTGATACTGTTCTGTGTTAAACTGACTTTAATTTTAAAGCCCTTTTTGTTGAATGAAATGTTGTTTTCCTTTATAGAATACCTCAGATTCCTTCGTTTTATTGAATGGACTGGAGCAATGTTTTACCATGAGGTTTTTATATGACGGAGACCATGGATAGTGTGCAACAGCGAACTGTTCAGTCCGTCTCTCTTACAACTTCAGTTTTGTCAGATTTACCTAAGCATTCAGTGAATCCCCAATCAGTGGGTTCAAAAGCAGAGCCTCAGAATGCATCTGTCCTGGTGGTTTGCCCTTCATGCTAGAGATCCTCAAATTTAAATAACCAAATAAAAGGAATTTGTACCAGCAAGCATCTAGCATTTATGTAAATAAAAGCCTAAGTTCATAAAGCAGGCTCTGGATGTTTAAGTGCTTTATTTGTTACTAATCTACTTATGAATAAGAAAGACAGTGTTTGCTTTTTGTTTGCCAGTTACAGCTGTGCTCCCTCTCAACCTTTGTATTGCTGCCATGACATGAGAGTAGTGACTGCCTGTATGATTAAAACTTGGGTATTAATTCAATTCTTAATCTTCTTTGCATGGTTGGTTACATACGGCTAGCAGCTCACTGGAAGATTATCTTGTGGCATGTTACAAAATTATAGTGTCCTGAATATGAGATTCAGATGTTTTAGGGGAAATTCTGGACTTGTTTAAGTCCATGAGATTCCTATTAATTTGAAGAAGACCAGAAAGTCCCACTGATTTTTGTTCCAGGCTCTCTTGAGACCTAGTGTGTTATTTGGCAAGTCATATTCCTTCCTGTTTCTCCATCTGTAAATTTGAAGAAAATTGTATTTACCACCTTCTTTAACTACTATGAGAACTTTATATACAGAAAATTGGATAGGTGAACTCGATTGCTTTTGTTCCTTTTAAAATATATTTTATCTCTTTTCCCAATCAAAGGGTGAAGCGTGTGTGCTTGTATTCCTCATGTAATCTTTCTCTACCTAACATATCCACCCCTTTATTCAAAGCTGTCTATCTGTGGTCCCTCATATGAACTTTTTTCCCCAGTGTTCTGTGACTTTCTTAGTTATCTTTAGGTAAAGTATTGTGAATTCCTGTTACTTGAAATAATCTGACTACAGTAACACAGCCTTTTACATCAACAAGCAGGGTGGCTTTTACCTGCATCCACTCTGGTAATTAGCACTTAAATCTTTTTGTCTCTGGTCAACAGCAGGAATTGCCATGTCAAATGTCTAAGCAAACAGTAGGAGCAATTACTGGCGTGACAGAGTCTACAAGTGTTGCCAGAAAAAGAGAAGTTTAATTCTTTCTTCAAAAGCAGCAGCAGTGAGTGATGGGCAGAAGCAATTTCTTAATAACTACCATCCATTCACTGATTAATGCCACAACAAAAGAATATGGGATTAAACATTCATTCTTGCAATTTCCTTCTAACTATGCATATAAATGTTGATCCTGATTATTTTAGCTCCTATTTCCATTTTCTGTGTTGTTGTATCAATTTGACATCAAAGATATACTATATCTGTTATGAGCAATCGTTCTTCTGAGGGCTTGGGAATGTAAAGGTACATAACTATTTGGGGACCAGAAGGAAGCAGACGATGACTCGGGGAGCTACCCCCACGGCCTGTTGGTTGAAGACCCTGCCACACCATGTTATCGGAGTGTTTGATACTTCAGATAGTATTCAAGCTGCTGACTGATACGCTAAGTGATAATGATGCTTTGCAGAGAAACTTCTGACCCCATTGTAATGATTTTCCTGATAGGCACTTCTTTGATAAATTGCCCGGTCTTAACCTGTAGTATGAGTTTTGTCAAAGCTGACAGCAGGAATGAGTGATCTTGACATTGCTGAATGATTTATATGATAACTATAGCTCTTTCTTCAATCTATCCAAGATTCTGAGCTTTGATTTTTATGCGTGTGTATATATACTGTTTTTTTTTAATTATTGGAAACTTTTGGTAAGTATTATTTCACTTCTGTGCTATGTGATAAATGCAACAAACTATCTGTGCAGCCCACCTCTTTGCCAAGACTGCCCTAAAAAAAGTGCCAGGAACTGACTCGTATGTTATAGTTTGCAACAAATTATTGCTAGTGCTATTGAACATACAGTTGTAGGATCTGAAAAAAATTATTCTTGAGTGCTGTCTGTGGGCACTTGCTAGCTGACTTCTTTCTTTCATTCAACTGGTGTCTTCCCTGCTTGTTTTGAGCATTCACCCTCCATCTTGGTATTGGTTCTAGGTGAATACTGATTTTCATTTATTGAGTTACCTGTATTTACTGAAGCTACTTTTGCATGTAGTCTCTTCTGTTTTTCTCCTTCCTGAGAAGACACTCTGAAGAAAGTGAAATAGTCCTTTGGATCAGAGAGTTTTTCCAAGGATGAGTTAGAAAAAGAAGCATCTTTCACAAGAAAGGGAAAAAAAGAAACTAAACTTAGGTTCTGTTATTAAAATGGAATGTCTCACCTGAGCCATGTACTGTGAAAACAGAAGGCAGCTCATTGTGTCTCCTACAGCCTCTGCACTTCACTGAGTGCAGCGCTGGAGGCTTACTGTAAACAAATTAATTAATTGCAAACATCAGAGTCCCAGCCAGACCAAATGCCAGAGGCTGGTATTCATCTCGTGTCTGAGAGGAAATGGCATAATCCAGTCTTCTCCTGCTGATCTGAGCATGCCGTGGTGCTTGCTTCCTTCCTTGTCTTCCAGGGACTGTGAGCACATCATATTTACTGAACGTCTCATACAGTGAGCGGGCGATGGCAGAGAAAATTAAAATTGAACTCTTCTGCTTAGTTGTGTTTTTGCGGCTAAAGTATTCAGTGATCTGCAGTGGAATTTGTGATTGTTCTCTGCTGACTTGTAACACTTTGCTTGCAGCGTAGAAAGATCTCTGGTGGCTTTGATTTCAATCACTGTCATCTATTGTGCATTTTTGCTTTCCAGTTAACTCAATCTGAAGACACCTGAGACAATTCTAAGTAATAAATTGCAATGGAAAATTGGGAAACCCCCACATTTTTACAAGCTTTAAATCCAAAGACCTGAGAACTTTAAGATAAACTCTGTTTTCCATCATTTATAAATTCCAGTATTACAGAGTTTTTTCTTTATATTTCAACATATCTATCATATTTATCTCCTAATGCAGTTAAGACTTGAAATTTTACAAAGAAAGAAAAGGCAAAGTAGTCATTAGACAAAAAACCCTATATTGTTACACAGTTCATATTAATATTTCCTAAGTCCAAGAGAAACCAGTTTTTAATCTGCTACTTGGTCTGTTAGTCTAGTTGTAATAACAGTCAAAGTTAAAGGTAAAGGTGTTCAAGGCAGATGCTTGCTACACCTGTAATTTTGAAAGATAAGATTCATCATGGTGTGAAGTTTGTAAATTTTAAGAAATAGTTTGTGAAGGACCAGAAGAAGGATAGCTCCTTCTGTGGAAGAAGGAGCCTCGGGGAGCTTTTGGTTCATTCACCAAACTGAGGTTTGAGTAGACTGCAGCTGATGATGGCGGCCAGGAGGATCTTATGTTCTTATTAAGAAGGTTGGTCCTGAAGAAGAAAGGAGCAAAACTGAACTGCAGCTGAGGAGAAACCAAGATAGACTTTATGTAAAAGACTGAAATTTGTGATGCTTATTTTGCATTTTTTTATTTGCCAGAGGTAAAACCAGCTCAGCTGCTGGTGGAGTCCAGGACTTCAGAAATGATGAAGAATGTTGGTCAGGTAAGCAAGAACTTAACGGGCTTCCAGCAGCCTGTTGCAGTTGGCATCTTTGCTGCAAATTAGATTAAAGGATTCACCATATGAGTCAAGTTGAATGAAAATGGAGTCATCAGACATTCTGCCCTGTAGTGTATCCTTCAGATTTTGAAAGTGAGTTTAGCTGCAGCTCTGGGGAATGAGCTCACCAAAAATATGAATAGCAATACATAACAAGGACCAGGTTTGTGCAGGCTGTCTTCACCATAACAGCAACAAAAGTTAGTGTCTCCTTGCAGCACTTTATAAAAAACTGCTAATATAAATGTTAACACACTGAATACTCAGTGAGCTGCAGCAAAAGTCTGAATTAAAGTCTGGTCAAACTGATTAAAGGCATTAATACTTTCTCTGACAATGGAGGAAGCAAAAAAGAAAGTAATGACGTCATTATGCCTGCTGCAACATAGGAAAAGCCGAAACACCTGATGAGACATAATCAAAATACTTCAATTGCAAAAGGAATGGATTTTTAAAAAGTCTTTGTGGCATCTCCAGTTGTATTTTCTGGATACTTCGCTGTTATGCTAAGTGTGTGCACTACTCAATGACTTTGTAATTGCCCTTAAAAAGATTTTCCCACTTTTCTCAATATTTATAGCATTCTCATCATGATATGCGAGTGTCTCGCAGCCTCTGATGTTTAGCCTTTACAAAGTGCTTGTGAGATCTGTGTTGCTGTCCTAATACTACAGGGAAAGTGAGGTATAGAGAGACACAGACACACGTCCTGAGATTTAGGTTCTTAAGTGGGAACTCTGGGTAAATCTCTACCAAGGTCTTTTAACTGTATTTAGTTCTAACAAGTCTAACAACTTTACCAAGTTTTGAAACAAAAAAAATAAATCTACAAGATCTTCTGTTTG
This sequence comes from Limosa lapponica baueri, assembly GCA_002844005.1. Taxonomy (NCBI): domain Eukaryota; kingdom Metazoa; phylum Chordata; class Aves; order Charadriiformes; family Scolopacidae; genus Limosa; species Limosa lapponica. Next base: position 140,899 of record KZ505744.1, read on the forward strand.
AGATTAGCGCTCTCATACTACTGTGGCATGCATCCAAGAGCTGATGATTATTCATGTGGACAAACGAAAAAAACAATTCCTTGAGATTCATACAATTCGGAATTTTAATTTTATAGACATAAATACTTACAGAAAACTTTCACATGCACTTATTGTTATGTTTCCAATTGTTACCCCGAAGGCAACCCAGATAAACTGCTGAATTGCACTAGCTGCTGAAAATACCATTGGCAAACGCAGCTTAAGAGCATTTTTACTATTTTACTATTGATATAAATATAAAACAATTTCAATGAGTGTTTGTGTGTTCTCATGTCATGTCAGCTTCAATACTTCATATTTTACTAATAAAGCTCCAGCATAGCCAAGTCTTAAAAAGCTGTATCTGTGTCTATAATGATGGCACACTGATGTATTTATACGTGTATTTCACCCAAGCACTGAATATGAGAAAACATAGACAGGAAGCTCAGCAAATTCTCATGTTTTCTGAAGGATTCCTTGAGGATACACAAAACCTTACATTGGTTTCATTGCTTGTCTATGTATTTTAATTCCCACCACTATTTCTCCCTCCCTGTGGATTCTCATATGGTATAAATTAGAAATACACTATTGTTTTCAATGGTTGTACCAAGTAGCTTCTGCTTATGATCTGTCCCTTGATGTTTCCTTTGTTTAGACGTTTTTAGTTCTGTTGCCCAAGTTTTGATGAGATTTGAGTGCTGTGCAGTTATTGTGTGCCAATTATTATTATATAATCTGACAAGCTGAGTGTTTGACACGCACTTAAAAAGTGAATGCAGGAAAATTATGGAGGAAAATGAAAGCATGTTCTATTAAACATTAAAATACATTGTTATTCTTAAGTGTTATAAAATCTCATCTTTTACAGTTAAAGCTGGAATGTTTTTCAGAATTTGTTGAAGTTCAGTACTTTTGGTATGGAATGAATTGAACCCTCCTAGCTGTACGGTAGGATTCTTTCATTTCACTTATGTTCAATATGTAAAATGTTGTATCAACATAAGTGAAGATTTCAAGGAAACCTTACCACTCATGATTTCTCTTTTACTGGATTCTCTATGCAGCACAATTGCTTACAGTTTCATAAAGATTTTGTTTGGTTTTGATTTACTGTTTTCTATCCTTAGCCCAAGGATGCTTGCTTTCTGGGAAAGAAAAGAAAAGAAACCTCTTACCTTTGATAGGATTGAACATTCCCATATATGATGTATAATTAAGGGGACAGAAGAAAGAAACACCACCAGCTGGCTTTGCATAGAATAGCTTAGGTGAATGCAATGTGAAGTAAATTAGGGAGAAATGTATTTTTAAGAAAAGAAAGAAAAACAGGCAAGGCATGTGTCTCAGTGGTCTTCTGTTTTCCAAGATGTCATTTGTGGCAGAGAGATGAGACCTAATTTTCTTCAGAGCTTCTCTATGTGTTTACACATCTTTTTCTATGAGTGGTGACTAGAGGAACTAGGAACTGTTCTATACTGATGGAATAGGTTTTTTTTTAGTAGGATAAAGAAAACTGTTTGGAGCTGCAGGATTAATTGGCTGCAATGAGCTCTGAACACTGTTTTTGGTGTTCTGGTCCAGAGACTGGACACTAGAGTTCAACACAGGAAATAATGTAGGCCCTAGAGAAACTCGCTGTCAGCTTCCTAGTAACAAATAAAAATTGCACATAGTTTCAGATAAGTGGTCTTCAATCTCTGTTTTATAGACCACAGCGGTCCACAGAGTACTTCTAAGGGTTCTGAAAATCATAACTGAGACAAGCAAATCTGTTGCTATTTGAAGTGAATTTTGTACATGTCTCAAAGAAGTTGTAAGACTTCTATGTAGTCATAGGACCCTATCTAACAAGCTTTGCTTCCTCTCACTGGCCTCAGAATGGGAGAGTGTATGGAGGTCTTAAAAAACAGTATTAATTCTTGGGTTCTTGCTATAAGTGATACTGTATAGAAAAAATAACAGTAATTAGATGAATTTCTATTATTAGAAGTCATCTTCTCTTCCGCTTTCTTTTCTCAGGATGTAAGTGTTTTAGGTTTTTAGTGCCTACAATTTCAGGAATTGTATGCTATTAGAAAACAGAGTGGCTTACGTGTACAGGACAAAGTACTGACAACAAAGGTGAAGATGTGAAAATCACGAAGAGTTTGTTAAAATTGCAGAACTCAGTGTTACAGTTCCGGTACCGTTTTCCCCACAGAGATTTACCAGTGGAGATTTTACCTGCATTCATGTTTTATCACACAGATACATTCCACAGAGCTGTAGTTTTGGAGGAAAAGGCGGCTGTCAGTAATATGTAGTTAGCCCTGGGGCACCAAATACTTGGCAGTTAAATAGCTGAGAAATTAATCTCTTAGCAACTTCTATTCTCTGTTTACTGTCAATCCCATGCCAAAGATAAAGTGCTGGGGGCTTAAAGAATTTGGTGTTGAAGTTCATTCTACACCCTTTCTCAACAAAGGGCCTTGTAAAATAGAGAAAGAGAGACATCCTGTTGTGTATAAAAAATAATGCTGAATTGGTTAATATGTGAATCATAATAAGCTGGTGGGTCTTACTGCAGAGATCAAGTTGTGAATCCACTTTAGTATGGAACATTTCTCAGGAATGCCCCTGTTGGTCTCACTCCTATAGCACTTGGGGATAGATTGTACTTTTCCAGCATAGGTGCATTTTCTTTTAATAAGGCAGTTTTGGTTTAATTCTAGAGGAATGTAGCCATGCTGACTAGAGTGTGAATTGGCACTGACTACAGTAAAAACATTTCAGCTACTCCAGGTTTACAACAGTATGAGAAGAGTCTGTTCTGTGCATCATCCCATGAGCATGGAATATCTCAGTGCACAGAACAACAGTCAAATGTGAACATGAGAATATTAGAATTATGATTTATGGTCTTTCGGGTTTGGTGGGAATGGCATTTTGTAACTGTAGGTAGACTGATGGGGTACGTACGATAGAAAAGCAGACTATGTTTTGCTGCTGGTATGAAATCTTTGTTGGCTGGGCCAGAAAAAAATGTGACAGGAGAGTGAAAGAAACAAAAGCTATTTTCCAGGAAGCTGGTAATTGTTCTCTGTTTGCTTCTAGTACTGTTCCTGAGGCAAATTACCTTCATTGCCCTTCATCTGCCCACAATGTAGTACTTTCATTCAGAAAGCCTTTGTGACAAGACCCATCTGTAGAGAAGAGACATTATCTGCTCTGGAACTTCACGGAACAGAACTGAGAGGAAAGAAAAAACATGCCAACTGTATGTACATCCATTAATTTCTTGGCTGAACTCACTATCTGTACTTGCTACTTGACCTACGACCCACCAAAAAAATGGTAATAATGATTTCTTTTGTTACCTTCTTCTTCTTCCTCTCCCCAGTTTAACATGAAATGACTTTTTTTTTTTTTTTTGCAATGACTAAAATTCCACAATTTTTTGCAGCTGTTTAAGGTGTCAAGTGATTCATGTCAAGAAACTATTGCACAGGTGATGAGGGTTTGACAGGGTAGGCTTCCCAGTAGGGTATTCTAATGTCTTTTCTTTATATGTAGTGTGTCTTTGAGAAAAGGGAGGAACGAACAAAGGGCCTCCCTGAAACTCTTTAAAATTTTCTGAAAGTTTGTGTATCACAAAAGGAGTCCCATTTACTCCCAGGACCTCCAGAATTTTCACGAGGTTTTCTGGAGGGTGTGTTTCATAGCTTTTTCACTAGAAAATTAAGCTACTTTTCATAAGCTTTCTGGCTGAGTCTTGATTTCTGACTTAAGGTTTTCGCACAGCAGTAAGTACATGCCACCAAAGAAAAGTATGTACTCCTAAATATATTGGCACAACATACTTTGTATGTAATACTTTTTATTATGTTTTAGAGTGAGTTGTGTTGGCTATAAATCAGTACCCTTTAAGCTCTGGGAATATTCATTATAAAGGCCTTTGCCCTGGAATGGTTCTGCACCCCAGAGTACTTTACAGTGGGATGATAAAATGATGGATTTTATTTATAGGCGGTTGCTGCACACCTTTACATTTTATCAATCATTTACAACAAGAAGAAAAACCAGAATGAGAGAAAGTAAAGACTGAGATAGATTGCATGCAAGCAGAATAAATCACGAGAGCTTGTATTGTCAGCCCCATACAATTGGGAAAAAAATTGTGAAGCTGGTTTGAAAAGTATCCGACATTTCTTAAAAAAGGGGGTTTATTTTTATGTTTTTCTTTTCTTTTGGGAGAGAGGATGATGGAAAAGAGGTTTCTTCAGAACAGGGTTCTTGCACACCATTCCTACTTGTCTCCAAGCAATCCACAAAGGCTAATTCTGCAGTTTTCAAATATTTTGATGACTTCTGAAATTTTAGATAATTGGTGCTATTAAAACTGTTAGTGCCATGAATTAGATCTGCTTATTTCAAAATCATCCTGAAAGTGATGGATATACTTAGGTTAGAAAAGCAGCTACAGTAAATGTATAGGAATTATTCCCCTCTGTAAGAGCTTATTATGATTCTAGAACTCATACGTACATTCTATAAATCCATACTGCTGTTCATAAATACATATTCAAGATAATATTCATTCATGGTCTGATATATGAAATCATTAAAATTTTTGCATGAATGTATATTAAGAATAATACTCAAATAGAAGTAAAGCAGCTTCTTGTTACAAAAACATGGTTTGAAAGAAGTATCCCCTTTAAAGAACACATATAGAATATATTTCAATTTTTACAGTGAATGCTGTGGATTTAGATGTCGAATTATGCATACATAGGATAAAACTATTTTTATAAATCTACCATGGCTGTGTCTCATCTTGTTACAAGTATGTATTTGTGGTAATCCTGCACAAGTCAATGGTGTAACTCTGGAGTCGTACTGACAGACCATCCTATAAAAACAATCCTGTCAGTTGAAGTAGGCTGTAGCCTAGTTATTATGGCTGGTATAAATGAGACCAGAATCAGGCCCATGCTCCTTTAAAACCATTGGAACATGTAATAGTGATGAATTGAATTATTATCTTACAGCAATTTTACTATACTTTAATTCTGAAATGAAATCAACCATCACTTCTCTCATCATGAGGAAAATCAAACCCAGAGATACGCACCATCACAGTGTTCCTTGTAATGTAAGCTCAAGGAATCAGTTTTGCTTTATACTAGTTTTATAAAATTATTTCACTACTTGTGCAGATAATATAACAGGCATTCTGACCAGATCTGCTGAGTTCAATACCTCAATATTTGTTGGGAGAAGGTGTTCATCACCAAATGCTGTCATGGTTGCCTATTTTTGGGACAGTCCAGATGCTTGAGTAAATATTATATGGACAGCCAGGAGTCCTCAAATTTAGACAATTGCTAAAAAGCTTTCACTACCAGGCCTAAATCTGAGCCATCCTCCTATGCTTTGTGTACTAAATTTATATCAGCAAAGCAGTGTATATGACTTCCAGTGTGTTTGTACTCTTCACATCTCTTTGAATGTCTGCAAAAGAGCACAGGCGAATTGCAGGTCGGATTTTAATCCTACCTGAAAACTGTGAGAAGTCCTTAAGCTGTTAAACTGCATGTGTTCAGCCCAAAAATTTACCAAACAGAAGTAAACGCACTAACAGTCACTCTGGGTGGTGGAAAAATTGTTGCTGTAGGTGGAAAGGCAGAAAACAGATGAATCAATCAAAGTATGTACCAGTCAAAAAGAGTGCATCGACACAACTAGAGCTAAACTTGTTAGAGTAGTACAAGCAACACTGTAGTGCTTTAGTTAAATGGAGATGAAGGTTCTCACTTCTTATGGATTACTATATGACCAGCTTTGATAGCACTGTAATGATGTGGTATCAACGTCATTGGTATCACAATGATGCAATGCGACTAATTGTGAAGAATTCACAATGAGGATTCATCATGTCTGGCGATCCCTTTAGCAGTGTTTCCTACTTGTAGTATATTATGTGGTTTTCTTTTACTTTTAGCTCATATTTAAGAATAATGCAAGGTGTTTGATAGAAAAAGACACGTTGCCTCTTTGGGGGACACTCCTGTCTGCAGATGGGACAGTTTCCACTTATAGATCATGTTTCTGGGATTTGCTGCTATAGCTATCTGACAGAATTGGAGATTGCAGCTCTCAAGGTCATTCCAGAGTCTCCTGTTTCATTTCAGATTTTTATTTTATTTAGTGGTCTTGGATGTTTGTGAAAGTAATTTTTATGTGCTGAGGATTTTTCTGAGTTTCATTACCTGACAGGGTCTCAGTTTCATTTCTTCGAACACTTGTGGTATTATACTCTAAATCCTTACCTTAGCCCTGATGGCAACGGGGACACTCAAGCCTCTCCATCTTACGTCATATTATTTTACGAGGACATGAATCTCTGTGCTGAAACCAAATAGTGGGACATGTCTACACTGCAGTGTGGGACAGGCATAACACCAAATAGAGTGAAATATACTCTCCCAGGCTCTGCACAGAGCCACAGGTTGGGACTTTTGGAACTGCTACAGGGAATGATAATCAGGTGCTATGGGGAAGGCTAGTAAATCTGTGCTTGTACTGGGTGTTTTTGGTGTAACTCAGTCAGTTCCAGTAATCCCTCCAAGGACTGTATTGACTCTTCTGTCCCTTTACACACGTATGACTTCAGGGCTGCTGCAGGGCTACTGGAACTGTGTATGTAGAAACTTTTGGGTTCCATTTTGAGTATAGCACAACGTGCAGTGAAATCCAGGCTCATGGGAAGTTATAGGAAACAATATTGTGTGTTGAACTTCCCTGTAATACATGGGAAACATTGTTGAATGCTACTGGGAGTAAGATCACAGAATCACAGAATTGTTAGAGTTGGAAGGGACCTTAGAGATCATAGAGTTCCAATGCCCCTGCCATGGGCAGGGACACCTCCACTAGAGCAGGTTGCTCAAAGCCCCATCCAGCCTGGCCTTAAGCACTTCCAGGGATGGGGAATGCATATCCATGCAAGGATATCATAGATATCATGTCTTTTCCTTCCTACTTTTGTGTTGGAAACACTCACAAGGGATGTGGGAAGCCAAAGTTCAGGTTTTTCTCTTTCTGACAAGTGGGAGGCCTACTTTCAGATCTCTGTTTGGGTAAAAATTAAAGTTGAACTTGGATGAACGCCAGCCTGTTGAGCAAAATGCAGGACTTTGCTCTATCTTCTGTCAGTGATGTAAATGTAATTCTTTTTTCTATTAGAATCTTTAATCCAAGGAAAATCCCAGGAGAATAATTCTTAAGTTGATCTATGCAGATAATTCTTAAGTTGACCAAAATGACATTTTTCTGCAGTCTTGGGGACAGAAGATGGTCCTACTCTGTCCTGCATTTTGAATGCTCTATTTTTCAGTGGAAAATCACTTACCAAAGCAATTGTGTATTTGTGTACTCTTACATATTTTTCTTTAATTTTTCATAATGCAAACTCTGGCAACACACTTTTTAAAGATGTGGATTTGAGTCAACTATAAAGGCTGCAATAGGTTGGAGAATGCAAATAGCACTAAGATTTTGGATCAAAATTAGATGTGATTGGCTGGACTGGAAGAAACTGTTCTACACATGCAAACACCTACTTGTCATTTCTAACAGGTGAATCTCTTTTTCACAATGGAAGCCTTTATGAATATGCAAGCATTTGAGAAAGTAATTCAAATTTATTAGAACTGATCCAACAATTTAGTCCTTACTCCTGTTTACATCTGCATGCTTGGCTGTATTTGCACAAGAAGCACAGTCTATGTGCTTCACAGTATGAAGGCTCCCATTTCTACCTCATCCTTATAGGTAGGAGGAGGGAGCCCTAAAAAGAGGAACCATCTTTTTTTTTTTTTTTTTTTTTTTTTCTTTCAATGTTCTGTCATTTGTTCTGCCCCGTAGCTCCTGCCTAAAGACACATTTAAGTATGTTGAACTTACTGTGGTAGGCAAAGCTACTGTGTTCCTCACTTTTCCCTCCCTGGAAATTATGTCTGTTCAGGGAGCAACTCATCTTGTTTTCTGGATAGTAATAATAAATACAAATTCCCTTCATATTCATGAGAGAGTGAATGAGCACAGGTCTGTGAATGGACTTGTATCATGCTGGGCAGTGAGAGTGAGTGATTGTCTTTCTCTCTGCTGGTTCAAAAACATTCTAAAACCCTCCAGGTTCATTTGAAACTGATGTCAATACTTGGCACAAACACACAGTATTTTCAAGTTTTAGGGCTTAACTTTGGGCAACCTGTAAAAATAGCTATCCCCTCTCTCCTTTAAGATGTCAAGGTACAATGCCTGAAATCCCTGCTGTATAGAACTGCAACAGCACCAACTGCGTTGGAGATGTGGAGGTTTATGAACTTGAGCTGGTAGCAACATTAAGAATGTCTCCTAAATTAAAGGACCGGACTAATACATGTACTGAGGCTCTGTGGGGCAGGAAATTAGGGGCTTTAATTTTCAGAATGAAATACAGTCTTCTCTGATCTATTGTGGATAAAAAGAAACAAAGCGTTTTCTTCCTGGCAGTTCTCTAATTATTCTAATTGGAAAGGGAAGAGGCTGTTGTGAAGGATAACATAAACACCTGAGAGTGCACTTAAACACAAGTAGCACTGAAAAGATGCCAACTCATTCTCAAGTGTACACTTGTTGTTCTCTGAATAGGAGTTAGGCTTGAAATTTGCATAGCAAAAGGTTCAGAGTGAGTGCCAGCACCAGAGTGGAATACATTTAATTAAAGACAACAGCAAAGGTAAATGATACTCTTTTTTTTTTTCCCGTCTCTTGATTAGGAGCTACTTGTTTCAGGATCAGGTGAACAGAGCAGAGTTTGTTGTTTAGCTCACAAAGGCATAAAAGGAGGGAGGGATCAGAGCTTTTGGATGTTCCAAATAACAGCTGGATTTCCCCAAGCTGCCATCTGGACTGTAACTCATATCTTGGAGATAGGTGCGTTCTCATGATAGCACTTCCAGAATGAAAAAGCGTTTGCCAGAATGGCTCATGTTCGCTCTAAAAATAGGGCCATGTAAGAAGTCTCAAGGAAATTCTCCAGTAATTAAAAAGGATTCCAGTTTAAATTAAATGGTGCTAGTAAAAACATGCTTCAATATTAAGCCTAGATTTACCGGTGGGTGGTTTCTGGTTTGCTGCCAGTTCCCACCTTCTTTTCCCCACCTGAAAGGTAAGTTATTAATGTCCTTTTTCCCATTTCTGTCATTCTTAATATAATTTCATATGAGGAAGTGTTCAAAACCTGACACTTACAGGAGGGTGGGAAGGATCAGATGTATTGCGAAGTATGTATATTAATATCCACTAATAAAAAAGTCTTAAAATTCCTATTCATTCTTACTGCTGGTTATTATTTGGACAGACTTTTCAAAACCCCCTATATTAAATAGGGTAAAGTTGTATTTAAGTATTAAGCTTTCAGGATCTACTATTTTTACATAACCATTACCAAGGTATAGAGCTGTGTGGAGCTTGTCAAATTCAGTCTTACAGAATTTGCCTAGGAAAGTTACCATATTCAGTTTTTAAGGATATTTGACTGATTCTTTTCTCCACAATGATCACAGCAATATATGCTTCTAGGCCCCACTCTATTTCCTCAAATATACAGTGCAATTGAAGTCTCACAGAAAGTAGGTGTCTGTTAGCTCAAATACTGTAATCAGTACAGTCAGTAACCTAGAGATAAAATATCTTTAAAGGACGTAGAAGTCAGCATAAATGTTTTTCAAGGCTTTAAAAGCAAAGAAATGTGCTTGTACAGATATCCTGCAAAATACAGTGTCACTTTTGTTCTTCAAGAGGTAGAGTTTGATGGAATTTGTCAGAACTTTTGCACAGACTTCAGAAAGTTTCACAGAACTGTTGTGGAGCCTGTTTGGGTTAAACAGGGACAGCTTGGGGTGCTGCTGTCAGTCAGGGGTCTGTTAAGTGCCAAAAGAAATTCAGGTTTGTTGATTCTTTTCTTGTCAATATTAAAATGGAGAAATGAACACTAGGACTGTACCAATAGAGAAAAGGCTTAGTTAAAGCTTCTGTCAGTTCCTGCTAAATGGCTAAATGTCACAAAAGCATTGCGACAACTAATATTAATCCAGGAGACTGATATCTGTCAGGCTTAATGTCCCTTATACCTGACCTGAGAGTGTCTCCCAGCAATACTTGCGCAGAAGATCTACTGCCGGGTGTCCTTGTCTCTGTTGAATGTACTTAAATGTGGCTTCGTTTTTGTCTTGTGTTTAACAAATAGGTAAAACAAGGCCAGTGCACCACATGACGTACTCCCCATAGCTCTCTTTGGCAAAGCTTGTTGGTACAAAGTAAATGAATTGCATTTTATTTTTCTCCTACAGAAATATATTAAGGAAAATACCTTTTCTTTAAGAAAGAGGTAAGCTTGAGAGAGAGAAGAAATGAATGATTCTTTAAAAATCTTTAAGGAGCTTGTTGCTGATGATGACTTCACTGCTTAGGGTTTGAGTGCTGATTCTCCGCTGTAGATGAACTTCTGATTGTGCGTTCTTTTAGGGCGTGTGAACTGCATCAATATTTGCACTTGTTCCAGTCTCTGTAGGCTCATGAGAGTCCTTGCCAAGTTCATCTGGACTGGACACTTTGCTCTTGTGATCTTGCAGTGCTCTTGGAAAAACTCTGGAGGGTTAACACATCATTTGGAGATGTAAGCTCATCATGTTTTGTTTCAGAACCCAAGAAGAAAAATAGGTAAAGAACAAGCTCTGCTTGGGAGGAAATATCCTGATGTGATTTATAAATCCATATGGATTAATCTATCAAGTTCTCATTTATGAAATATATTATGTTGACCAACTATATTACTTTACCGGTTCAAAAGTCTTGAAATTGATATGAAAAACAGCAATCCATCATAACATTGAATTATGTGCCAGTGATGCGTAGCAGTATCTCTCAAAATGCTTGATTTTTACTCACCATTTTTTAAAGTAAAATTCATGTTGCCTAATATTCTTCTTAGAAAAATATGTTAATACAGATATACATGGTAGACAATAGATACCTAACTTTCTGGGCTTTTTGTTAAGGCATATGGTTCACTAAACTTTTGAATTCTTCTGAAGCAACTGTCCATCTGCCTAAGAAATTTCTATTTTTAAAAACGTAAATCTTTGGTCACTCATATTTTTAAAAGCAGTGACCCTATTTCTAACTGTATTTTGCAAGTAATCGTTATTGCTAGCAACTGTCAGAATAAAGGACTGAAAGGTGAAGCAGAGGTTGGGGTTTTTGGACACCAGCCATTGTGTGGGTTCCCTAGTAATGCTGCAGAGGTATCAAAAATGTAGTATTAATGTTTTTGAAAAAAGTCCTTTCTTGTACCGGCAAGAATTTAACCTCTCTGAAAAGCAGTTATAACTGCTACTATTTTTGACATTGAGTGTATTTCTTCATACAGGATTTCTTAGGTAGTATTTCATCTTCATCATATTTGAAGGCCTGAGATAAGAAGAGATGCTTCTGGTAATTCCTAACCTATATAAACTGTGAGAATATTTTCCTAAATCAATGGGCTGTTCTCTATGAGAGCTGTAAGTACCCCCTGACAGCAACACCCTTGCTGTCTGTATTAAAGCCCATTCATGTTGAAGAGTATTTTGCATCAGAAAAATGCATCATTAACACTTGAAGAATGGCTGTGGATATATAAAACTGGGGGACCAGAGGTAACAATACAATATAGAACGGGCCATAGTGTACAAGGTGAATGAGACTTGAGGCGAGAATGAGAGAGGAACGAATAGAAGAAAAGCATTGTGTCACTGCCTGGGTCAGAGTTGGTGCAGGATTATTATAATTTGATGCTTGTATGAGGAAATTGCAGTGTACCAGTCCTTCCAGAAGATGTAAGACTTTTCTCTGTGAGTCATAATGTTTCTTAGGGTTGTTTTTACTGCAGCAAATTTTAACAACTGAAGGTAATTAATTTCCTTGTCCTGGTACTGGCTATCCCATTCTGCTCTGAATATTTACACAGCACCTATCGCTGTGATAACCTAATGCCCATCACTTTTAAATTTGTCATGTGGATGTACATGCTGTAGAAACTAAATCTACAGTGCACAAAATTCCACTGAAGTATTGCTGGTCATGATTAATTGGATCTCCTATTTACAAATTGAGTCAGCAATGTAAATCAGCAACCTTTATTCTTATTTACATTACTATTATTTTATTACATTAACACCTATGCATCTGTAACTGAGATCATAGTTCCAGTGTGGTAGGTGTGTAGGGTAAGGTAGTGTCTGTAGCTAAAGAGAATACTCTGGCTACAGAAGGAGTAGGAGAGGGAACAGACATATAGAAATTATTGAAGACTGATAGGTTTTATATTGTCTTAGTGTATGTCTCAAGTACTTTTTGGTAATGAAGACCACATACAATGAAATCTGGTATGTTGTTCTCACTGTTTGAAGAGCTGATAATCTTTCAGTACATTTTGTGGATGAAATATATCTGTATGGATGATGCAGTTTGGAAAAGAAAAGTAAAATACCAAATAGCAAATTGTTTTCCTTCATGAGAGCTATGTTACATAAGCACCATTTCAGTACAAGTGTAGGTATGTCCAGGTAAATCAAGAATTAACTAAACTTGATACCAGTTCTCTCAATTTTCTGATGTCCCTGCACAAGCTCATGGGGAATGGCTAAAGACTAATGGTACAGGGACTGTGTGACTAAGTGCTGCTCTGTGAGGGCCTTATTGCAGAGAAAAGCATAGAAATCAATTTGCCTGACCAAAGACCTGAAAAGTAAGGAAGATATTTAGGTCAATCAGCAGAAGTGCATAGGAAATTATATTCTTAGATCCTTGTATCTTTAGCAACAAAATATAAGGCTTAGATTTCCTTTTAATAGCAAAGTAATGGGAATTCTATCACTTGGTTCCTTAATATCTAGAAATGGAGAGGATAAAGCAAATCAAATCAGCAAGAAAGCAGAATTACTTGATTAAGTTCTATATTTTAATAACTTGTGGTCTTGAGGCTCATTGCAAAGGTCACTGAAATCAGAGGAACCCTGCTGAATTTGGAGCAGGCTCTTAAGCATTATATTAATGCTGTCTATTCTTTTACCCATGTACTTAACATTGCCATTTAGTTCTGCCTCTTAAATGGTTGCTTCACATAGACATTATATATATCATCTACAAATTGAAATCTGGCAGATGAATTTGTACAGCACTTTTAAGGACCAGGCCCTAAATCAGTATGTATTTAGCACTCGCTGCTGGCTACTCAAAGCAGCAACGTATGGCAGCCTTACTCTGCAGCTGTATGCTGTTTACTGACACTCGATTCACAGCACAGCTTTCTGTGATGGGATTTTTTCTCTTTCTCCTTTTGTACATGACTCAATTCTTCCTTTTAAAAGGCTATAACCGATTACGATAGGGTTCAGGCCAAATAGTCTCCTGTTTTTTCAGTGTCAGCAGGAATAAGTTAAAATGAGCAATGCCATTTTCCCCTTACATATCTGTATAATCCTTCACATGGTGCCTAATCCACTGGCTTGAGTGAAGAAACCTGCACCTCCTTTTATCAATGGTGAATTTGTTTCGTTTCTGTATGCATTAGTACAAAATGGCATAGGAGTGGATATATGTTTTATATAGATGATACTGCTCCATTTGTACACTCCTTACATATAGAACTCCTGGTATGGTACAGGGTGTCTGTCTATAACTGCAAGTGTGACTTTAAGTGACCTGTTCATTATCGTGACAACCAGAAATAATGCCAAATTGATTATGCTGGCACAGAGGTCCTGTGAGCGTTTGGGATGACCATGAAATACCGCATGTGTCTGCCACAGCTGTAAATCCCGAATGTCATCTATACATCTTTCAGGAAAAAGAAATATGAGTTGTTTTTGGCTGCATCGCAATGTTAGTGGCAAGAGAGAAAGATAGCTCCCATTGCATCAGCAAAAATATCTTACTGACCGCTGTTTTAAAATTGTAAAGGTATAGGGGAAGAAAAAAGTACATCTAATGGCAAGGATGTGATCTCCAAATTCCTTAAGCAGGCAGCTGATGAGACAGGCAACTGGTGCATGAACTAGGTAAGGAGAGCTTGTGTGCAGCAGGTGTCAGTGAGGAAGGCTGCATGGTGGGAGAGGGAGATGGAATAATGCTCAGAAGTGCGTTAGACTCTCATCCAACAAAGCAATCCCCTCCTAGTGATTGCAGTAGACCGTTTTTGTTTCAAGGGGTGAATGAATTCTAGCATAACTAACAGGCAAACACCTCTATTGTGGACTTCTTCCTCAGTTCTCACCTGCGTAGCAGGAACACCTCTTTAACTTTCTTTGCATATATTAAAAACAAAGAAATCCAAACCCAGAAAACATTACCTTATCTCCATTGTAATTAGTATTTTCAGGTTCCTGTGTATGCATCTTGATACAAGGTCAGGGTAAGAGATTAAAGAGGAAAAACATAGACCTGTTACCTGCAGACTTTTCTCTTTTAGAATGAAATTAAACAAAAGGTAAACCATGTGTTCTTATGGGCAATGACTATAGGAACGCAACTGTTCTTTGGCACTGTCATATATATGTGTTTCAGTATACAGAATCAGACTGTCAAAGCACCATCAAGTTTACCCCTACACTTATATTTCTGAAATCACACAGACAGTGTGGGTATTAATTCAGTTTGATTGGCAAACGCTGGGGTTTTCTTTTTCTAGGTGATTTGTCCATTTTAACTTCATATATGCCTTCCCAAAACTATATTCATAACTATGGCTTGAATAATTAAAAGGCCTTAGCAATATTTATAGTTGCACAAAAATACTCTTCATTATAGGTATCCATGATATGTTGGAAGGCTTAATATGTCGGTATTTTATCTTTGCACACTTTTATATATGTACAATTCCCACATACACATCCAAACCAGAGATTCTGCTTGTGTAACCCCAGCTAATGCAAATCTGGGAAAATTTGTAAGTGCAAAACTGAACTTAACAAAGGGAAATCAGGATCACTGAGCCAGCTTTGAAAAATCCCTAAATAACACATGTTCTGAGGATTTTTGTCTTCCAAAATAAACAACTCCGAGCTTCTAATTTTGCTTTGTTCTTCACTGATGTGTCATATTTTGAAAATCACAATTGTTAAGCAGGGAGTAAAACAACTGTGTTGAGTAACTGCTTGTCAGTGTCCAGCTCTCTCTGCTCTGTTCTTGAGTGTCAGCAAATGTTTGCATTTGTACCTTTGGAGATAATTTCAGTTCCCTGTTGGTGTTTGAGAACTAAGCACAGCCATTAGTGAAAATGGAGGGACAGTGTGACATTCATGGGCCCAGCTGTCTAATGCACTCACCTGTTTCCAAGGTCTAAAAGGCTGGGTTTTTATTCTCCCCTAGCTCTGCAAAATGAGGATCATATAACGGATTGTGAAAGCTAAAATGGTAGTGTGGGTCTTTTAATTTCTTTCCTTTTTATTTTTTTTTAAAGCGCACTTTAAAGCAATCCATAAAGCCTAATGGGCAGTGCTTGAAACTCATCTGTCGTATGGTTACTACATTGATCATAGACTTGCACCTCCCAGCTGCACATTGAGCTGTTGAAAAAAAAAAAAAAAGAGTTTAAATATGATCTTCCTGGAATTAACAAAGCAACTGAATTATGTTTCAAAGGGATGCAAGGAAATACAATTTTTGAACATCTTTGTGGTCAAGAGGAGGGGAAGTATTAGGGCTTTGTTCTTCTCTTTCTTGAGCTAGTATCATTTATGTGTAATTCCAGTGCAGTCAGTGATGTAAAATTGGAGTGAAAAAGGAAGCTATCCCTTCACCTGTCTTTAGAGCAGGAAGGAACAAAGCGAGACTCATTTCACAAAGGAGTAAATTCTGTGTTGTGAGCAATAAGTAACAGTCTTCTTACTATCTTCAAACGAGATGGTCTCATTCTTCACCAGGTGGTGCTGTGTGAGGCTGTGTTCTCACAAGTGGAAAGTTAAAGAAGCAGAGAGAGGGTCTGGTTGTTGAGCTTTAAAAAATTGCAACTCTGTAATCTCAGGCTGAATTCATGCAGTGCTCTGGAAAGAATACAGCACTCAGATGAATGTTAACTGGATTGTGCCATCATATTCTGAGCATTTTTCAGGGACGAATAATCATCCCACAGGAACAGGAAATTCCTAGAAGTGAATGCCATGATCATGTGGGAATGGATCGAGTGTTACAAGATCACTTTGAAATTTTAAGTGCACAGGTAATATTGTTCTCTGGGATTTCAGACTGTACCTGTTAAAATGGTTGTCTGTGGAAAGAATATTTTTAAGAATATTGACATCACTGTTAATTTGCATTCTTTAAGCAAGTTTCCCCCCCACCCAAAAAAAAAAGCAGAGATATGAAAGAGAAATGAATCTTTTCCTAAAGTTACCAGCCAATAAACAGCCAGATTTCATACAGTGATTCATATCTGAGCCTGAATGCAAATATAAGAAAGGTATTCAACATTGTATGTATAAGTGATCCAATAAAAATGCTCCTTTGTAAATAAGCATTTATTGTTGGCTACTAGAAATGATGACTTGTGGCACCTCTCAAAGATTCAGTCCATTGTTCTGTGTACCCAGTGATGGACATCTGCGTGTATACGTTGAATTACACGCTTCATCTTTGAGAGATGCTGCATTGTAAGCTTTTGCTGATTATGCCTGTCACACTGACTCCTTCATTGCTGATATTTTGTAGTATATCAATAGTGTCCCTCAAACTGAAACAGCAAGTGTAACAAGAAGTATCAAAATGCTGTAAATCTCCAGAATACCCAGAAAAAGACCTTTTCAGTTTAGATTCTGTGAAGGATATTAGGAAACTAGGTGTGGGGAAAATAACTCATGAGTTTATAAGACAAGTAACTTCTAAGGGTTATATATATGTGATGCTGCAGACTCAAAGATGAGCTTTTCTTTATGTCTACAGCAATTTCACTAACTTGTTGAGAGGTGCTGGTGAAGCAGGATATTAGACCTTCATTGCTGGAGAAAAGACTACTTGTCATTATGTGGTAAATTGTTCAACTTCTCCTTTTACCAGACAGGGGGACTCCTCTCATTTGTGTAATGGCTGTTTAAACTGAGCATAGGGCACGTCTGTATTCCATTTACTCTCATTTTATTCTGCCAGAGTACAGTAAGGGCCTTAGTGAAAATGAAAATCAAAGCCTCATAAGCCTTGAGTATCCCTTTTATTAAAGTGATTTCAAGTCATCATAGTTTCAAATGCATTTTGTTGTATACAAAAGATCTTGTGCTAAATAACTGGGATATTTAACATGTCAGTTCTTTTGGAGGAATCATGAACTTGGAGATATCAGAATAATACAGAGGTATATATATGACTATTAAACTGTCATGAAAAAGCTTATTGAATATCCCTAGTAACTGCTGTAGAAATCAATTCCCCACTCCAAACTTCTCCAGATATGTAGGTCAGGCACTAGAAGCTAAACTCGGAAGCTTTTCCTGTCAAGTAAAATGAACAGGCTGCAATGTTGAGAGCCTGGGTGTGAGAGGATTTATCCGTTGCTCAGGGCAAGAAGGAAGTTAACTTGGGTAGTTACCAAGAACTGAACATGGGATAAAAGTTCAGGATAGAAGGTTAGGCACCTTGGTCATGTGGGAATTAACTGTTAGAACTTCAGAGAAGAGGAAATAGAGAATTAGAACTTGGAAGAAGATAGTGGTTGGAAGTTGATTAAAAGACTAAACAAATCAGGTGCCTTTCTGTGCCTGGAGGAACAGCAGGAGAAGAGAGAGACTCCAATTGATATGTTTCCATACTGAACAAGGAGTTGGCTATGCCAAGTCCATAACTGGATGCCAAATTTGCCTTGGAGGACAGAGGATTTAGGAGAGGTGGTTTTGGAACCTAATTCTTATGTGCTTTGAGAATCTGATGAAAAGCCTTTGAAGTTCTCTGGCTCTGCTACAGTGAGGACAGTGAAAATTGATCCCATGCATTCCAGCAGCCCTTGTGTGTGAGTCACGTTTTGATTAGTTTCCACGTAGCTTTTTCACATTGTCCTCCTTCCAGTCTGCCTTATCTATGGAGCAGGCATTCTTGGAGGATTCCATGCTGGAGAGTTAGCTCTAGTTTCTTCCTTACCTTGTAGGGTATGCTGGCCTCTTAATTTTTTTAATTTTGTTTCTTTTTCTGGAAAGCTCTGTGCATTTGCGAGGTCCTGGAGAAAGGAAGCTGCAGTGTACTGTGTTCCTCAGCAGATAATCTTTCTGGCAGATCTGTAGTGCATATGGCAAGTATTCAGTTTGCTGTACCTGCTCTCTACTATGATGTAACGGTGCGATCCATCCCTCTCTTGTTTTTTTCAGGAGTAGGAAGAAGTCCTCTCACAATTTCTGCAGCCTGTGACCTAGCTTGGGACAGGTGTGGGGCATTACACACTTTGTGGAGCCTAAGCCCCTGCTGCAAGGGAGGGAGGAAAGGGGGCCTAGCCCAGCTGAGAAAGAAGGACTTCACTTGAATGTATTAATATTGTAATAGCATCTAGAGGCGGCTCTCTGGGAGAGCTGGCAGGTGCTTCGTGTTCAGAGTGTAAAGTGACAGTCCACCTTCCAAAGTGCTTGCAAATGGTAAAGGCAAAGAAAGTGGGTGGCTCTATGAAATGGTCTGAAAAACACCAAAGAAGCAAGCGGGGTAGTTCCAATTAAGAATAATATGAAGTGGTTGCAAACAGCAGCTGCCTGAGTCACCGCTGCCATTCTGCACTGATCACAGAGTGAAGGAGCTGGAGGTGGCAAGTGAGAGGAAGGGAGGGAGGGGGGGCTTACCTTCTTCCCGCTTCCCACAGTGGCTCTCAGGAGCTATTGCAATGTAGCTAGTAGCGTATAATCATTGGTAATGAGAACTGGGAAACACTATTCCGCCACTTTTATCCCACTTCCTATTTTCTACACTTAAGGGCTGCTCTGCTCCACCTCAGGGAGTAACTTCAGTTCTTTGGCGTGGAGACTATCTTACACTGCCATAAATAAAGCCAGGTTATTGTAGCACTTTCTTACCTGAGGATCTCCAGATATCCTGCGAATACCGATTAACGTTCCTGACAGCCTCGCAAAATAGAGTGACTAATCCCATTTTACAGGTGGAAAAAATGAGGCCCAAGGAGACTGATGGTCTGATTTTTCAGTGGTACTAGGGTGGGTGCCTGGCATTGCTGAAAATCCAACAGTAAGGGATTGGTCCAAGGCCACACAGCGAGTTGGTGGCAGTGGGGAGAAGAAATCCAATACTGACTCTTAGTCTTTTGAGCAAACCACCGGATGACACTTAAAAAGCACTTCTGGGGATGAAAAGTACTATATAATTATTGCTTCCAATATAAATATTTTCCTCTTAAAGTAAAGCTTTTCTTTTTTTATTACCACTGACTTTATTAAGCCCATGTGATTGTCTTTCTTTGTTTAAGCTGTTACAGTGCGGATCATTGAAACCATGTAAAACATTCAGGCTCTGCATGCAATATTTATGTAGTTAAAATACATTATCCACTATATTGAAACATTTTCTTGTAAAAATATTGCCTCTGCAATTCACATAAGCTTTAAACAAAACAAAACAACCCTTAAAAATAGCTACCCATGCATGAGCATCCCTCAGAAATGAAAACTCTTGTTACATTAGGGCAGATGAATCTTGGACCGTGTCATGCCCAATTTTAATCTTAGTATCTCTTTGTGTAGCTTTTTCACTGCAAAAATTTAAACATAGCCTGAGGTGAAACATTACTGGCTTCCTCCTGTAGGGCAACATCTGTAACTGGTGCCAGTTCATGGCAGTGAAGTGTTTGGTGCCATGTTTGTACCTGTGGACCTTAGTTACTTGACAAGGCATCAGGAAAGAGGGGAGGGCAAACTGAGAGCCAGTGCATGAAAGCATCAGGGGAAATCACTTGATAATCCAAATGTGGAAGAGAAAACAGGAACAGAAGTAACAGCTAAAGCAACAAAAGCTAAAAGCAGATGGCCAAGAAATCTTTAGTTTTTGGTCATAAAGTAGTACCTTCAGTATATTATATTATACACATGTATACTCTTTGCTACTGTAAAACCAATGATTTATAGAAATACTGTTAAGACAATGATAACATGTTAGCAGATGAAGATCACTCTACCAGCAGAGTAGCTTGTTGCCTGAAATGCTACATGATATTGAGTCAACCCACTTCATGTTCTCCCCCACCCAAAAAACCACCTTTATAATTATTATTGAAGTAAATTAATCCACTGGTTTGATTGATACCAGATCTTGGCTTGGTTCCAGGCAACTGAATCCTGAAAAGAAAAAAAAAAAAGCAACAAAAAAAGAAAACAGATGTCTCAGAGTTGCATACAGAAGCAAGTGATTTGTTTGGTTCTTATAAACAGCGGGCAGTGTCAGGAGGAACAGATTCTGTATGGAAACAGTAAGCATAGACAAGGGTCACAAATGATTTCGGGGCAGTCTTTGCTGAATTGCATTCACACCTGCTGGTGCCTTATCGCCAAGCATGGATCACACTTATAACAACATTATTTTCCTTTGATGAAAAGTCTTGTGAAATAGCTATAAACTGTGTCCCACTGCATTACCTTCAGCCTGTATTTTTAGCTGTATACTGTCCCTTTGGAGCAGAGGTTAAGCAAAGTATGTAATTTTTAAATGACAATGTTTAGTTTCCATTTTACGGTGGTGTGACTGGCCAAAAGACACTCTGAGGCTGTCAGAGTTCTGTTGTCTTTGTTTTCAAACTAATCAGTTTTCTGATGAACTTCTTTACTGGCTTCAGGTTAATCAGTTGCTGATTTCTTTTAATTGACTCCTTACATTGTATTTACTCTGCTTGATAGTCTGCAATCAGAAAACAGTACTTGTTTTTAAATATGATATGAGAAGAAAGACTGTAACATTAAAAAAGAGACTGTATAAAAGATGGTTCCAATCAGACCTTTGTAAAGACTATCTCTTTGACCACTGCAAAATATAATTCTGAGTATTGTTTTTCAGATTTTCTGTCATGTAGTATTCAAGAAATGACAACTGTGTGGGAAAGAAGGCAACAATCCTTTTTGAAATTCAAATAGAAA
This sequence comes from Limosa lapponica baueri, assembly GCA_002844005.1. Classification (NCBI taxonomy): domain Eukaryota; kingdom Metazoa; phylum Chordata; class Aves; order Charadriiformes; family Scolopacidae; genus Limosa; species Limosa lapponica. The sequence goes on from KZ505744.1 coordinate 162,095, forward strand.
TTTCCAATAAAAATTTACTGAAATTCAGTATGTATTCACAATGAGCCTTTTAAAAAAAAGACAACACTTTCAGTGTAAACCAAAATATCTACATCATTACACTGTTCATGCAGGCAGATTTTTAAAGTGAAAAAGTACACAATTCAAGATATACCAGTGCTGCATATATGCTGTACTTTGGAATATTTTTACCTTATTTTAAAGAGGGAGCAAAAAAACATGAAATGTTGTTTTTCTATTTTCACTCATTCTAAGCTTTCAGTCAGGTAGGTTTGTGACCTGAATATCTTTTTTCACTTTTGGGTGGTCTTATGAATTTTATTATGTTTGCTTTGGAGGATGTTATGATTTGGGACTTGTCAGCTGTGTGGCACTTCTTCATGGATGTGACTTGCTTATCTAAAATATGCATTATTACTTGTTTGCTAGGTCATAGAATATATATATATATTTGAGAGCCTTGGAGGTCTTTGACTTTAAGTACCAATCCTGCTTCAAGCAGGAAGACCTGTTTTCATAGTTCCTTGTGGGAAACAGAAAGTAGAGAGAGTTACAACATCCTATTACAGAAAATTCACTCTGATCTCGTATCAGCTTTTACCTTCTTGAAATCAAGTTTTATGTTGACTATCACCCTAATTTGGTTGTATTTTTATAAATTATGGCTGCTGGCTTGCAGCATCCCTTTAGTCCTGTCTGTCTTTAAAAACAGCACAATTGCTAGTACTCTTAGTAGCAGAAACAAAAGGGCTTCTCTTTCTATTGCTGGCAGCACTGTTTCTAGCTCAGTCCATTTCACCATAGAGTACTTGAACTTTCTTAATCTGCTAATATGTGTATTGAGTAGTTTTGATGTGTCCCCCCACTTCCTTTCTTAAGATCTGTATAGTCAAGTTTCCATTACCTGGGGTAACGGGGGCTGGGAAACCATAGGTGGTGAGAAAGCTTGAATAAAAGACATCAAAGGAGGCTCTGGGGAGTGCACTTCAGGGCTGCCTCCACGACACTGCATAGAATGAGGGATTCTTAAATTCAGCTCAGACCCTGCTGCCTCCACTTTGCCTCCTGGAGGGCCACTGGGGTTTCTTCTTGTTGTTCTTGCAGTGTTCTAGCTCATAAGAATGCTCATAAATACAGATGCAGCGGGATTAGGCACTGTACCCTCTGGAGGACTCCAGCTATTTTGATGCGACCGTGTGTTTCTATACTATGTTTATCAATACTCTGACTCCCAGGAAGGCACTGTAAATTGGCTCTACACAGACCTACAGCATCAATGCTGGCACCTTTTGATTTCAGTTGACCTACAGTGGAAGTAGCCTTACATTCACGTGACACACTGCTTTACCTTGAAAACCTTGTTTAGAACTGAGCTAGCTCCCTGTGGACATAGTTTGTCTCTCTAACATGGCTAACTTGCAACCAAGTCAACTGTCCATCGGTTCCTTAGGTAACTATTTGAGCTAGTGAAAAGTACCTAGACAGAAAGCTGTAAAATATCCCTTAATGTGTCATGTTGAAATGTAGTGAGACATAATTCATGGTGCATTTATAAAGAGGGCTTTGAATCTACCTCTGAGATCTTTAACCTTGAGCAGGTCAATTTTGCTGAAACTGACTAGTTTGGGTGGTGTCAGAGTTCCCAAATACGTTTTCTTTAAGGTTTTATTACCAAATCAAGCTATGGGAGGGTAGCAAGACTTCAATGTTTTGACCCGTGGAAGTGGAGGGAGCAATCACAGCAAGTGACCAAGACAGATGAGTTGACTTTCAGGGGCTGAAATGTTTTGAGCACTGATTTGTTTTGTTCTGGTTTTAATTCTTTTCCAGTCTTGACAGAGTTGCTTTTTGAAAGATGTTTTAAGAGAGAGAACATAGAGTTCACTGGAGAATCAGAAAAAAGTTATCCTGCTCTAATTCCACCATTGTAATTATGTCAGTACACCTGTACTTTTCACTCTGGCAGCCATAGTAAGAAGATACATCAAAGTAGGTATTCTCATATGGGAAAAGGCATTAACCATATTAATGCTTTTATGTATGCCATTTGTGCTGGATTAACCACTTCAGGCAGAGTAGTGACTTTAAGTGAAATAATCATTTTTCTGCCAGAAGTAAATGTAAAAGAGGATTTAGATAGACTGGAGAGCCAACAGGATCTACCCGAGTATCATTTTGAGAATGAGAACCTTGGCTATGAGGCTACAATTTAAAGTGAGTCACATCCCCATGTTGCTTATATTCAGGAATGTCACGTGCATTCCAGATCTTAATGATACACTTTAAAGATATTCAGACTCTATATGAAGAGTATTAGAAGTGTGGAGATGGAAAGATACTAAAAATTTTGTTGTGTTTTTAGTTTGCCTATTGGTCTCAGAGGAATGAAATTAAAAAGAATTCTTCTTGTGGATAGCCTTTAAATCAGTTCATGTTCTTTTCTAAGTGGGATGAATGAGTTATTCTCTGTTTCCAAGGAATTCTTTTGATCCTAACCGTTGAGTTGAAGTTTATACAATGCAACTTCTATGTAAGCAATATTTTCTATTGATCTTTTAATGATCCTATTAGTTTCTTTCATTCCCTTAATAGAAATTTTAGCAGTAATAAAAGATAGAATCGGGCAGTAATTAGAACTGTGATTAGTTATAACATGTGTTTCTTTACCAAAGCAAAAACCCAATAAAATGTAAATTAAAATAATGGAACTGTGTCTAGCTATCTTGAATTATATTAGAACATTCACTTTCTCTCCTTTCTAAGGATTAATACATGCTTTAAAAAGTAAATGCTTTTATTATGCAAATTCAAATCGCTGTGCAATAAGTGTATTACTTTGCAAATTGCTCTTTCTCCCCCACAAATGATACAAAAAATGAAATGACTGTATGAGAGGATGTGGATGTTTGTGCTTTCAGGTCTTGAGCCTACAAACGTTCATGTCAATAACCCTTGCTAATTAAAGTGATCACGTGGGTTTCTGTGACTCTAGTCATGTGTAAAACTGAGTGTGATGCAGAATGTGGATTTGCATAGGCAAGCTTGGGTTTTGCAATTGAGCAATGGGATGAGGCTTTTGGTCCCTGTTCAAAGCAATCTCAAAAGCTTTCATCTCTGCAGAGAACTAAGCACATGGTAGCTGCCACCATTTTATCTTAGTTCCGAGAAATTTCACAGTGTCTTGTGAGATCTTATTCATGATCATCAGGTCATGCACAAAGGTATTTTTCGTGCCTGTATTACGTGACCAGAACTTGTGATTCTTCTTCATTTGATATGACTATACAGAGAAAACGGAAAGCTTTCTGAAACTGAAAGCAATTGTCAGGGTATAGTTTTTCCGTAGGTCTCTTAGCAGCTGTTCTTCGTCATCATTTCCTGGCTCTTTTGATTAGAGTAGCTGTCTCCAAAAATTAGCTAGGCAAGGCAAAGCTTGACTGTGCTAAACAGTGATCACATTCAAGCACAACCTCTTAAGCTTATTCTTGTTGGTGTAGAAAAGTGCTCTGCGATCAGGAGTTGGGAGGATCCCGTGCAAAGGTGGGACTCGTACACAGACACACTGGGCTGTGTGTTCCAGCCAGGTTCCTTTGGGCAGGAGTGACAAAGCCGGTTATGGCACAGTGCTTGCTGTCTCTTCTGCTCTTGGAGCCTACAAGGCACATATGTAATTAGCTGTCTGCTTCTGGCGGGCGGGAGAGCTCGGCACAGGGGAAATCTCATGGCACAGTGCTGGGAAATGAGTCAAGTTATTAGGAAGTGAGACGGGAGCTAATTTGTGTGGGTGTCACAGTTTGTAAAAAGTGCTTTTGAAGCTACATAAAATGGCCCTGCCAGCTCATTCACACAATGTAAATTAAGAGAGGAAGGGGCTTGAGAAATATGAGTTAGGGGAACAATGGTTGGTTGGTGTTCTCTTCCTCCTCCCCCCAAAATAGTGAATATTTAGATTCCATGTATAGGGTAGCCACAGTTACTGAAACAGCCTACTCTGCTGCCTGTGTGGGCCATAGTCTCTGCGCTATCAGCCAGAGTAGCCTGGTTTGTGCTTACAGAGAACAGAATTTAAGTGTTCAGGTTGTACAGCGACGTACTCGGGTGAAGATATTCAGTCAATCTCCTTAACTTTCTGTTTCTTAGTCAGTGGAAATGTCAGCATTATCATAACTTAATAGCACAGTTTGGGCAGGCAGATTGTTGGATTTGTGCCTGCTTCATCAGTTCCGTAACCTCCTCAGCAAAGCACTTTACAGCATAGTGTTGCTGTAACATCTCTTGTTGGAATCAATTATTTTTGCACTACCTGACCACAGTATCTTTCACACGCTCACGTAAAAGTCTGAGTTGCTGTGAGCAAGTGTCCTGTTTTGCCCTTGGCTAGGCTGTGTGCTGCTGCTACTCTGACCCTTTTTCTTTCCTAGTTAAGGACATGTAATGTTACTGAAAACCCTGGAAAGCAGCACTGAAATGCTGCATTTGCTCTAATAGTGCATACAGGTATATATAAAAATACCATCTTACTGATACCTGAGTGAGACTGGAATTGTTTCTTTTTTCCCCATATACCATGGGTGAATTCCTGTACATTAGAAAGATGTGCAGCCTAGGTAGAGCCTATTGTCTTGTTCTTTTAGCATCTTAAAAAACCAAAATGAAACCACAAAACTGTGTAAAGCAAAATGACTGTCCTGTGATCTGACTGTACTTTTATTAAAGCTTTTTAACTTCTGTTGGGTTTGCTGCTGTTTGGATGTGAGGTAACAGGGGAACCAGGGAATGGTTTGAACTAATTAGTTTCCTTGCACTCCCAGGCCCTCAGCCAGATTCTTGTAAGTTTGAGCATAAAGTTTTATGGCATATGTTTTGCTCTTTATGGGAAGAAACACCATGGGGAACTGTACTTCAAAGAATCAAGGTCCCTTTTATGCCCTTTGAACTGTACTGGTAAACCTTCAGACAGGTTACACAGTGTGACCGCTGCTTAAGAGCTCTCCTTCAATCACTCGTTTGCTCTGGCTCTTTAAGGGAACCATAGATCTTTGGGATGAAATTGAGAAAAGAGAATACAGGACCTTATTAGAGTCTGTGAATTCCTCTAGATGTGTGTGAGCAAGATGCAGTTTCCTGCCTGAAACAGTGTGCTGCTTGTTACTCACAAGTACTTCTCATGTACCTGTTCTTCTTCTGAAGAACTCTGCTTCTGTATTCTCTGTGCAGCCTGAATCCCGATTGATGCTGGTAGGAATATGGGTTTAGGCCTGGCCATGCCAGCAGGGAAGGATTCCTGGCTTTGGCTTGAAATATTCACATAAATCAAAGTGAGTCTTTAGGAAGATGGCATTGTATTAGTGTATTAGTACACATACTTTCTGATAAATATATCATAGGATAACATAGTTGTACACATACCTTAGCTTATGAACATATAAAATAGAAATCTTGAATTGTCGTATTGTTTGCCTGTTGCAATTCACAAACATACTGTCTATTCCTTCGCTAATGGGAAAAAAGGCCTTTGATTTTCCTTGCAGATATGCTGTGGAGAGAAAGATGCAAGGAACAAACCAGTGCATGATGCCCAACTGGCATATGGTGCGCCATAGTTAAGGAACGTAATGATACTGTTTGTTCCCCAAAGGAAAATGCTGGGTTTGGAAACTGTACGGAAAGGCCAGCAAACGCCGTGCACTCGTCAGCAGGCCTCTGCCAGAGCATGGTTTCCCTAGAGAAGCATTACCTGTACTGCAGCTTGCGTTTGCTTCTCCAACTGGGTTCCTCCTCGACCCCCCTGCTCATTCATGCCAGATCCTCTCTGCCCCCTCCTTGGCAAGCGCAGCCAGGTAAATGCGACACCTGAAGTGATATTTTTTCAGCAGCTGCTATATGGAATGGACATCCTTCTAAAAGAATGGACATCCTACTAAATCCCTTATAAGCCTAATTCATTTATTTGCTGCTAAAGAATACCTCCTTAGCTGGCTACTTAGTTGAAGAAAATTAAAAGAGAGCTGTTAATTTTGTCAGTTTTAAACATCCTACTGCTATCTTATGTTTTTAGTAAATTGAAAGTAATTAAGGTTAGTTGGTTTCAAAAATCCCTTTCTTGTCTGTGCAACAGAGGTCATGCCATTGCTAATACAGTAATGAATTAAACATCCTTTATTTAAAATGTGGTTTTTATCATAAACTAAGCTGCTTTCTGAGATGTAAAAAATGAGACGTTCTGGAGAAATCCTGGTGAGAAATTCTGTTAGTGACATATTTTGAATATATCATAAATTCACTGGGTATTTGTGTGTGTGCGTGCATTTTGTTTTCATATGAGGTAGCAGGAAAATGTTGTCTTTGTCCAAGTGTACAGGTGCTTCTTTTGACTACTTCTTTTGCTCAGGTGCTGCCTCTTTGATGTGGATAGTTTGCCTGGGGATTAAATGTGCAGGCTTGTAAAATACGTGAAAAATGACCAAAGGGAGGCATTCACAGCTAAAGAAATAAAAGAATTAAAGAAGTTATAAAATATATTTTAATATGCCTTTTCTGGAACCTTGGATGCAGAATCTAGTCCTCTTGGTATTCATAAATTATCTCAATGGAGAGCACTAACAGCCATTATGTGTGTGATAGACATGTACTTTTTCCAACCTAGACTGTTTTTGAGCTAAAACCACCAAGTCTATGCCAAATAGAAATGCTGGTTTTGATATATTGTGTCACAAAAGTAATTTTTCCAGGGACAATTTGTGCCCATCAGAATAGGTTTGTGTTGTTTCAGATAAACAGTAGTTTTTTTTATTTTTTTTTTTTTTTTTTTTTTTTTTCCGGAGGGGGTTTCCATTGCCTTAACATACTGCATCAGTCTGCATTTTGTCTGGTCTGGGAAAGTAGCCTGGCCTAGTACAGAGGGAGAGGGGAAGGAGGTGGGAGGAGAGGGAGTGATCTGGAGAGATTCCCTAATCCCCTCTGTTACTGGCCTTCATAGTATTTCATAGCATTTCATTTCACATAATGAATGCAAGCCCAAGGCCAAACGGTCTGAGTAACACGATCAGATTCGTAACAGAGAATTTCTCTGTGTTTTATGACTTTCCAGGACTCCCAGTGTAGATGGTGGGGAAATCCCAACACTGAGCCAAGGAAAGGCCTTAAATTTGAGACCTAAATACAACAGAGTTAGGAATCTTTATGAGGAACAAAGGGAAAGAGAAATAATTAAGCTTTGAACAGTTTGTTCCTCAAATGGCAACTTCTTTACTCCCTCCTACCCTGATGTTAATGCAGAAATGTCAGTTATTCAATTTCCTTTAATCCCAGAGGATTTTTCTGATTGATTATCTCATATCCTGGAATGACACTTAATAATGCATCACACTGTAGTGTGATGTGTGCCCAATTTCTTAAAATACAGAATAGCAGGTGATGTGTGAAAGTTTTTGATGTAACTTTTCTTGGCCTAGTGTGACAAGAATATGCATTAAGCAGTTAAATAAACAGTTTCTTTGAAAAGCTATGTCCTTATGAGCAATTTGCTGAAAGTAATGAGCATTACTTTCCTGAAAGTAATGAGCAGGTATCTAAACTCTGCCAGCAATATGAATTGTTTTCTTGCTTGCTGATCTGATCTTCCCCATCATGTTGTTTACCCTAATCAATGCAACGTGGCAGTGGGAAATGTGATGGTGTTGTAAAATAAAAAATCTGGAAACAACATCTGAGAATCCCAGGGAGAATTTCTTTCCCCAATTTTTTAGTGGCTTCTCTCAGACAATTGTATTTCCTTCTCCTTATTTGAGAATGGTCTGGGAGAATAAGCCTAGAAAAGGAGGTGAAATTGTTCTCTTACCAGCAGACTGTAATTTCACTGGGCTGCTAGTTGCAGAGATGCATTTGTCAGCTCTTAATTGGTAATTGATATTTCAGACTGCTTAATGTTTAACATGGATGATAGGTTGTGCCACACACATTGTTTTAATAGTGTGAGTGCCAATAAGCAGCTATCTCCTGTCAGCTGTATTCCAGACACTGCAAAAGGATCGCTTCCAACGGACTGCACAGTGTTTTGCTTTCACCACTGAATATATTGACAAAAGAAGGTACTGGAGATAGTGATCAATGTTGTATGGATTAGTGCTTAATAGCTGGAGTTTTGCACCTGGCAAACTTCAAGAAGTTGACAGAAAAGGGATTTATACAGGTCGTGTATCGCTTCTTCCTACCACCTCGCAAATAGACCTGAAGGGTCAAATGGCAATGACACTGAAATTTGCTGGCCAAAGTGCATAACAGCTTATCTATTCCCAGATTCTAAGCTCTTTCCTTTCTTGTCATGGAGAAACCATGTAAATGAACTCGGTTTGGGTCAGATGCATGCTGAGAGACCTGTAGCAAAACTAGAACAGTAAAATGTGTCTCACCCCTGCCATGTCTGAGAAGTCTGAAGCATTGATCTTGTGATACTATAGTTTCCTTTTCTTCTTATTAGGAAATCCAGTGCGTGGAGCTCTTAGTGAAGAAATTCAGTTCAAATTGCACATTTTTTAACTTTAGTGGTTGGATAGCAGTCTATTTCTACCTCAGGTACCATCACACTGTAAACAAAAGCACTGCCCTTCCTGTGTAGTGTGCTGGTTGATAACCACGCAGAGGCAGAATCCCTAATCAGTGATGTACGATTTGAAATAAAAAACTCCAGCTGGCTCTTATAAAAGCAGTTTCCATCTGAGAGTCAAACTTCTTCATTCATACTTGAGTATCTGAACAATCTTTCTTTCAAGAGGATCTAAACATGTACTGTTCTCATTGAAATCAGTGAGAACTCAACATGTCTGAAAATCGTGCAGCTTCATTATCTATGTATCTAGCTTGGGATTTAAATACCTAACTTCAGGGTGTGAAAATTGTAATAACTGTTTTCTTCAAATAGTGAGGTCTGCTACAGAATATTGTTCTCTCATACAGGAGTCCTGCTGTCTGCAGGTGAGAATTAGGATATCTGAACTCAAAGCCTTTAGCTTTTCTAGTGATTGACAGCTTAAAAAAATGTATCTTCTCTTCAGTGGAATTTAAGCATAGGCTTAGCTTTAAGCCTGTGCTGAGGTGTTTTGTCAAACAGGAATGTAATACTGAATCCTGATCTTATATAGGCAGATAGAGTCCTAAAGCTTCGTTTCTCTTGGCTGCTGAGCATATTCTGCAACATCCTAAATCCAATTGCCTCTCCAGTGCATCCAATTTAGTGCTTTTATTTTCTTCTAACCCTTAATATATTAGCATTCTAACAAAATTAAAACCCAAGCCAACAAATCCAGAGGCATTATTATTTTCCCAGGTTTGTGCTCATGAGTTTCTTTTCTGAGTGTGAAACTGCTTTGAAAACCATTTAAGTTAGGATTCCTTCAGTACTGCACGTTCTTTGGGTAAAGCCATCCAGGGGCATACACCTTGGAAGTCAGTTTGGCTGGTAGGCGGATGTTAAAAATCTGGGTCCTCTTGGATGTTTTTGTAAAGCTGTGTGGGTTGTGGTGCTCTTAGAGACTGAGAGATGCTTTGGAGTAAAAAAACCTCAAACAAACTTCCACTGAGGATGATCTGCCAACAGAGTGTGTTTTCTGACAGTTTATTTATAATCTCACTGTTTTGATACAAACAAAATTGAATGACTTTCATGCAGGAAATTGTGAACCAGTAGATAATTTGAATAATTTGCTTCAGCTGCTCTTTGGATGCTGCATTCTTTTTAGTGTGATTGGTCACAGTGCATTTTAGGTCTGCTTTCAGCTTTGTAAAAGTAAAGTAAACACTCCCTAGTTATGTGTCATTAAGGGTTTACACTTGAGAGTGAATGTATGTGGAAATGATGGGTTGAATGATCATTGTTTAAGGAATTGCATTTTCAAATCCCTAATGTTAAAGTAGTGATGCTTTTTCTGTCAGAACAGGTTATCTAGATGAATATATGAAATTTCAAATCTCAGTGAACCAACGAACCTAGGGAGTGACTGGCTTTAAGATTTGTTTTATATGAGTTCAATTTGTACAGGTTTGGATCCTGCATACACAGAGGAGGGCCTGGCTGCTGCAGTGTGTGATTCAATACAGATAAAATTCTGTGGAGCCTCCTGTGGAATTGCTACCATTGTTTGTATCCTTGGAGGCTACAGAAAGGCGCTTTTTTTCCCTCCCTGTTTCACATGGAGTATTGACTCTGACAGAGAATCACAGTTTATTTCATGGCGTTTCCCTCATACCCCATTTGTTTTAGCCTCATGTGAGTAGTGTAGCAGTTTGGCATGATAAATTTTCCCATGAATCTTCAGACATTTTTATCTGAATCGTTCTGACTTGAACAGCTTTGCAAAGCATCATAGACTATTTGAATTACCTCTGGCCTAAATGTTACCTTTTTTTGGAATCTATTATGCTGAAAGGTAGGATCATACCCATTATATATGGCAGGTTGTCCTAAGCCAGCCATACACAAGAAACTGTAAGACCAGTACCAGAATATGTACCTGGCTGCTGTACAGCAATGTGGCAGTGAAACCTTTCAGAGACAACTAGACTGCAAAATGTTTTCTCAGTGTAGTCATTTTGTAGTGACTACTGAGCTCTCCCGAATCTCATGTTTCTATGGCATTGGCGCAGTGGCAGTGTGTACCAGGGCCTGATGCACACAGGAGTGTCAGGAGTAGCCAGGAAGATGAATGTCCTGTTGCAAATCGGAGTGGTTTAACAGGAAATAATCTGTCAAGTACTATGGGGGCCATCACGGTGAGAAAACTTTGGGCCTGAAGGCATCCATCAGAGCTGATCTTTGTTAATGATCAAAGGCGAGACTCTTCCACTCCTGCTGCTTCATGCTCTGAGGGCTTAGGGTAGAAGGCCCTCAGAAACAACGCCTGGTGCCAAAACAAAGAGGTTTTGTAGATGAACAGTAACTGGAAACAGAATTTGTGTGAACTACACTCAGAAGTGCCCTAGAAGGTAGAGATTCTCATCCTAATTCTCCTTTGTTTGGGTATCATGAAAGAGATCCCAGGACATTAACATCTTGGAAAATGAGTATTAGTCTTTCAGAAAAGCCTTTACAACTGTCCAAAATAAAACCCAAAAAAGAAAGTGTGATGAAGGTTTAACACGTAGAAATAATTAAATGATAAATATACCTGAGTATGCGCATCTCTGGTTAGTTTTGCCATGTAGGTCCTATGGCATGCAGCACCATGGGATCTGAGTGCTTCCTAAACTTAGGAAATGTTCCTGTAAAGCTATTCTCTGTTAATGATGTGGAGCACCTCCCCTTCCTTCCCCAGGGTCCGCAGTTTCACTGCCTGTCTCTGAACCAGAGAGCATTTCCTTTTGGAAATCTGTTTCAGATTCACAGGCTGAAAATACAGTGTTGATGGGATGTGCTATAGTGGCCTTTGGTAGCACAGAGGCTGAGCTTCAAACTAAAATTTGGTTTTAATATCTGGAAATGAACTTACTCAAGTGAGGAGGAATCTTGTTAGAAAGAAAGAGTTGTCAGGACACTGATTAATTTGGCTGTTTTAAACTACAGTGTCCTAAGCCTCTCACATGATAAAAGATAAAGTGCCACCCCCCTCCACTGAGAAAGTAAATGCATGCATCAGCTGTTCTCAGTGTCTGACTGGGTCTCTCTGTCTCTTGTCTCATGATGCACCTCTCTAATTGAGCCTCAATTTGTCTTCCTGCTGAAGTGGTGAATCAAGGAGAATAGAATCTGAGTTTACGGTTGTTGTACATAATATATATGTGTTTCTCTGTTATAGCACACTGTATAGCAGTTTTCTGTAGTGTTAGAAACTAGCATATAAATGAGGAGTGGCAGTTTGGAGAGGGATCTTCATGTTTATCTCTGTCAAACTGTTAATACCCATTGACTACACTAATTTAAAATATTAAATTTCTGTTGGCAATTAGGAGCCTTTTCCACTTTTAAAGGTAATTAATATTACAGATGTTTTTATTACTGTACAGTAGATATTGAATATGATGTGATAATTATACTGAAGTGATGCTTTAATACATAAAGCAAACAAACAAGAACTGCTGGCAAGACACGATGGGGAACCAGATGTTGAAGTTGTTATCTTGTAGACTGCAGCTCTAAGGAATTACCCACTTAGATCTCAAATAATATACTTCACTTAGACTTTTTTTTTTTAAATAATATGCATTAGTGTATTCTGTGTGCTGTTACATATTCTAAAACACTTCTACAGCAACATTATTATCATTGGTACATTATTGTTAAAGCATACTCTTTTGCGTTATCAAAATGGCCAGTATCAAAACAGTACTGCAGCCTAGACTACCTACATTTAAATTTAAAAGTAACCTTGCTCTGAGCCCTCTGTTAATGTTGGAGTTGACTTTGTGATTGTGACTTGTTAGATTTCAAGGGTTTTTTTGTACTTTTATGGAGATTAATAGAACAGATTTTTGTGATGTTGCTTTTTCCCTTTCTTTCTAATCTTAGTCATCTAACATTGTGCTCGCACCTCTTCATTAATAGAATAATCTTATTCTTTTTCAAATTTAGGTTGTGGGCTTTGCAAATTGCTTAGGAGATCATATTTCTTTTTTCAAAGCTATAAACTGTGGAATGAGGAAGTAAACTGATTTTCTAACTGCTTTTATCATCATTAAGATACACAGTGCCTCCCAGACAGAAACATAAATATATTTAGTGCATATTAACATTCAGCCTAAGTTCATAGCACAATCACCAGTGCTCACAGTCATCCAAAAGACATGGGCTCAGAATAATCTCCATTTAAATTTTGTAATTTTGTTGCTGAAAGGATATGCATGATGATGTGGAATCAATCTCAGAATATTTTTTATTTGAGTTGGCTTCTAGTCCAGTTGTTATAGAGGTGGTAGTTGCTATTGCTGAGAGACTTAGAACTGAAAGATCTTAATAAAAAAAAAATAATCTCTCGGTGCAAATTCACTCTGATGAAGAGATCAGAATGTTGCTAGTGTTCTTATGGTTGGTGTGAAGGCTAAGGATTTAGGGTAGAAAGTTGATTTTTCATTCTGACACACGCTTCCTGACCTTTGGCAAGTCTCTGAGCTGTAAGTCCCATCTGTAAAATGGAAATAGTAACACCTCTGCATGGAAGGTGTGAGTTCTGGCCACATACCTATGAAGCAACTGGCTGAAGATAACTACAAAAGACACTCTGTTTGCATAATGAGGATGTATTAAAATGTCTCGGTATTAGGAGGGTATGATGATACTGTAAATGATTGATTTATTACAGCTGGTATTGTGTTATGTATTCAATCTGATTTAAAAAGCGACAGAATCTAGTTATCATTAATTGTGTTATATTTGTATTTGTATATATATATTTATATTTGTCTAAGGTTAAAATGCTTAATCCTCCCCAGTTTAGAAGAATGTACCTATGTTAGCTTTCATGTCAGATTCCTGCCTTGGGCAAATTTTTATGGACAAGTTACAGTTCTAGTACTACAAGGTTCTCCATGAAACTGCTGACACAAACTAAAGTGTTGTAGCAGTGGTGTAATAACTGTGAATTCATATGAAGCGCATATTTCCCTTAGATGCATCGTAAAACCAAAAATGTCTGAAAACTGGTATTCTAAATAGTCTTTAAAACAGCAAAAACTGCTGATTTGCTTTTTGTCGTGATTATAACTGCTCTATTGACAGCCCTATTTCACCTTTATTTTAGTGTCTGAAAGATTTTTCACCACTCTTTGAAGCAGTTTTCTCCACAGATGCCTTACATACGAGATGTTTTTCCTTGTGAGCAGAAACAAAATGTCTAAGATCAAAACACATTTCTTGGCCTGCACTCCTGTGGGCTCTTGATGTACATTGGACTTGACCTTCCAGCATGCGGCACAGTCAGCTTCATAAAATATCCAGTGAATGTTCTCTGGGTTTCTTCATTAAATTAAGCAGAATGTATTCTGGGTCCTGTGTGATAAAAGTGCATTGAGTCCTTATGAATGTCTCATCCTTTGCAAAGCTGGTATAAGGCCACAGGTAAGCTCGCCTCAAAAGCAGAACATGTACAGAAAGACCCAAAAACCTGTAGAAAAAAAAATAAAAGGAGACTGGAAATTTTATCTTACATTTAAGCATCTATATCAGGTATTCTTAATGGCTTGTTTAAGAAAAGACAGCCATGATAAGGAGATAATTATAATACTGTCCCACTTTCTCAATATCATCAGTGATACTGTGGCCATTGTCTGCTTTCCTGCTTCCCCTGGTGAGCTATAACCCTTTTCACATTCAAATAATTCTTCCCTTATAGCACCATTTTGTCCAGTATAGCTTGTCATGTAGATCAGGGGAACTATTTGCAGTTGTTTAATATGGTGGATTGCTCCCCAAGGCCACATTTGCACAGAGACCTTGGGAAAAAACAGTAGAGACTTGTACAGATGGTACATCCTGTGGGAAAAGAATTTTAAAAGTAAGCGAGCAGATTATCAGGGTCAAGTGATGCTGGACATGTCAGTAATGCTTGTTATGAGTGGACTAAGGTTGGCATATTAGAATAAATTTAGAACTCTCAGACAGACATGAGAATTTTTCCACAGTAGTAGCTTTGCTATGAAGATTTATTTAGCATTTGCCTCATGAACAGCTTGTGCCTATTTTTGCATGCAGCCATCTGAGACTTTGTGTAGCTGTAACCAAACTTCCTAAAGGTATTGAGCAGAGTACCAATTCAGGGATTATAATTCTTCTGTGAACTATCACTACAAAGAACAACCAGACCATCAGTTCTGGCTTTTCATGGCATGTAATATTAGAACTGGCTGACTGCATGTGTGTCTCTCTGGTAGGAAGAAATTTGGGGTATCAGGACAGTTAAATTTACTCTGCTGTAATAGATGGATCTGTTATGTCTGCAGGCAGTCTGCTGAGTTATCTAGAAAAATAGATGGAGCCCTTAGAGTTTAATTCTGGCTGGTTTTGTATCTGTACAAACAGAAAATAAGTCAATGGAAACAAACCTATGTGTGCAATCTGTGTAAAATGCTAAACTTCAGAAAAGATGGGATAAATGACTGGATAATATGGAAAAATACAAAAACTTGTGGGTTTACGTATAAGTAAGGGAACACACATCATCTTCAATAGCTCTTTCCCTGGGACGAGCCAAGTAATTCCTCTTTGTATGTAGGAAATGTGTAGACTTCCAGACAGATTCAGATTGAGAAACCAAGCTATACCAAAATAGTCACAATTAAAACACCTGGAAATGAAATCTTACAGACTTTAATTTGAATCCATCCCCATGCTATTGTAAAATGCAGATGTCCCAACTTTTCTCCTGCAGGGTTTGCATGCCATTATTTATGTCCTGAAACATGCAACCTCATACGTTCAACTTACAAGCCAAGACTTATAAGTCCTGATTTGCTTGCAAGACCTGACCTCATAGACTTGCACAGGTGCTAGTTCCTCGTGCATAACACTGATGACTCTGGTGGTCACCTCTTTATCCTGTTCGGGCATTCTCTAGCAAAGAGAAAACCTAGGTACTAATGACCTTTGAAGACCATGCCCGTATGGCAGGGCACTAATGGCAAATAAGCACAAGAAAGATCTGGAACAAGTAGAAATTGTGACCATCTGAAATGGGATGTTAGGCAGAGAAGAGGTGGTTCTGTAGGTTTGGAAGGACTAACCTCCTACTTCTCCTCAGTATTTGGAAAGAGGGCTTTACTTGATACCTTATGAAGTTTCCAAACAAATCTCAAGTGACCTCCCCAGGTCCGAATTGAATATTCAGATTTTCCTAAGGTGCACTAACTGCCCCTTTCCCCTAGCATCACCTATCAGAGAGGTGAAGCTGCACATTCCAAAGCAGTGGACTTCATTCTGAGCCACCCAACTCAATGCAAGTCAAGTTACGACTCTGCTAGGCGAAACACCATCTAAATTACTCATATAAATCTGATTCAGAATCTCCTGACTCTTCTGTCATGCAAATTCAAAGCAGTGTCTTTTATTCTTTCAGGATGCTGAATAAATATCCCCAAATCGTGTATTACAGATCCTCGTCCACTTATATACTAAGACTGTGAGGTTGTCAAGTCTCCAACTAGGGAACCTGTTTTTTTGGTTAGTACAGTAAAAGTCTTGATAAATCAGGACTGACCACGATTCAGTCTGTGGTGCGTTGGCTAAGACAGAATTGTAGTTCTTTCCCCGTTCTGAGCTGCTAGCTCTGCTGGTTAGTATGTGGAATTTTAGCCTCACATACACAGCCATGCAGATTTTTCACTATTTACTTCCTTGAGAAGCATCATCACGTAGGCATTCAGTGAGGAACTGAAGTGGGACTCAGTTAAAAAAAATAACCATATTAAATCATGTGGGTGAGTCCCACATGACTGTTCCTGTCTCCCTTCATAGTGGGACCATCTGTGCCTGCCATTACTTGTAGGCCATCTACACACTATGGAACACAAATCTTGTTGGTTTTGGTTTTATTTATTTATTTATTTATTTATTTATTTTTTTATTGTATTGCCTCTGTTCTACAACCTGCTTCAAGTACAAGGGCAAAACCTGGGCACAGTACTAGAGTTGAAGCCTCACCAGGGCTGAAGGTGAGAAAAGGCTAGGTAACATAATATTTTTAGAATATATTGCTGTTCATACATCCCAGTGTGATTGTGTCTGTAATAAAGGTGACTCATATTCCACTTTCTACCAACCATGGCCCCTTTACTGTATTCATAGTGCAATTCTTCATCTCTCCCTTGTCCAGCTGACTATTCCTACGTGAGTGTTATAGCCTTACATCCATTCTCATTATAGAGTTTTCTTAATTCCCTGTGTACCTGCACAGGATAAGGATACAATTTAGCCCTAATGAGCACTTGTAAATATTTTCTTATACATTTCCCTTAAGTGCAAAACAGTAAATCTTCAAAGTCCGACAGACTGGCACATCATGACCAGGAATTCCCTAGGAGCTAATGCAACTGCTGTTGTGCCTGCTGTTCAGCCTTAGCAATTTATGCAAGAAAGGAAGGGCAGCAAAAAATTACGGGATACATTCCTTCATATTGCAAACAGGCTAAAGTCATACTGTAAAAAATACCCCATTTAGACACAGTCTTAGTCCTGTGCAAATTTCACTTACTAACCTGATTCCAGTGAAGAACTGATGAAAAAAACTAAATGAAAACTAAACTGATGAAAAGAACTAGAGAGGCTAATACTTTATTAAGTAATGCAAAGAGCACCTGTTGGCAGGTTGTCCTCTAGTCGTTGTGCTATGTTATAAGTAAATGGTACAGGATAGTTCACAGAAGCTATATAAACATAGAGTTTTCCTATATTTCTGTGAACATCACAATTTTAAAATAAAGGTAGGTATGAAAAGTAGTTTCCACAGATGATAACTTCACTTTTTAAACTCAGGCTCCCTCATTAGGATACTTAGAAGGTTATACAATACCAGCTTAATATGATAATTCATTTGGTTTTGTGTTACTTATTTTGTATTCTTCCATCTTTTTGGTTTGAATATGGATCTAATTGAACAGTTGCTTTTACT
The DNA here is from genome assembly GCA_002844005.1 of Limosa lapponica baueri. Classification (NCBI taxonomy): domain Eukaryota; kingdom Metazoa; phylum Chordata; class Aves; order Charadriiformes; family Scolopacidae; genus Limosa; species Limosa lapponica. The sequence goes on from KZ505744.1 coordinate 179,683, forward strand.
TTATCTAGATGGCAAGTACATTAGTAAGCAATGGAAATGACATAGTAACTCACATTAACAGGACTAAATAATTTCCTGATAACTCCAATTATCTTCTGTCATCCCTGTAATGTAATTAAAATGTTTAATTGTTTTCTTTAGATAAGAAAAGGTTATAAAAGCTATAACAATTTGTGTGGACTTAATGACTGGCTGGTGTTAATGGCCCAAAGCCTCTAGTTATCAAGCCTTTCAAGCAATCATTGATTTCAAAGAAATGCTCTGTGTCTGGAGCATTCACATATTCTCTTGGACTTTAGCCATACTAGACTTTGCAATCAATTGATTCCACTGATAACACTGATGCAATTTATTTTACCCTGACCTCAGTCTACCAGTGAAGATCTACAGTGTGAATCGGGTTATGTCATGCCATTGAGTATGATAATCTAATGTGGCGTGCCTCCATGCGATGAGTCTAAGAATTACATGGCCATGGTGTACTAATGTTAACAGAGGTATACTTAATGTGAAACAGTCCAAAAATCAACTGAAAAGAGAGAATTGGGAAGCCCATGATTTTTCTGTCCATCTTAAGAGTCGTTATTACATTGGCAGGAGACGAATCTATTGGTGCACCTCTGACACTTGGAAAGAGAAAAAAAAATGGAAGAAAAATGGGTTTGTTTGTATTAAGAATAGTGGTGCAGCCATAAGAGAGAATCGATATACTACACTTCCTTAAGGAAGTTCACCTCTGTATAAAGACTCCTTGTCTTTTTAGGATCCATCCTGCCGCTTCTCAAATGTTCTTAATAAGTACAACCTGTACTCCTAATGTGCCCTGAATTGAAATAGAATAAATATTTCTTTTATCACAACATGAAAAATATACCAATTATATTAATTTTGCTAGCTCTATTTAACAATATACATTTTTGACAACACTTGTCTATAATGCCCAGTAAAGAAATGCTAAATTCTGCATTATTATGATAAAACCTGAACACCACAACTTGATTAACAGCTATATTGTGCTAAGTACCAATAAACACTGAAAGATCCCATCCTAAGAGCATACAATCCCAGTAGACCAGACAGATAGTGCATCTAGTAAATGATAGGCTGCTTTATGGGGCAGGCTAGCAGCATTTTATGTCATTATTAAAAAATATAGTGCATGTGAACAATCTAATGGCATTTAGTAGGAATCTCTGGGTTACATGGGCAAGTGAAAATAATTTACTGGAAACTTATCCCCGCTATGGAATTCTATAGTAAGATTGGAAAGTATGTGGAAAGAATACAGTTACCTAGCAAACATTGTGGGATTTTATTATAATTTCTGTAGGAATCTATTGGTTCCATTCCTTTAAAATCCTACAAGACTCTTATAAAGTGAAAATTAGGTTCTCATGATTTACTGTGTTATTCAAGCCTTTTGATGTATCTATATTATGGTAGTTAAATTGTCATTGTATGAATGTGGGCCTCGATCCTGTAATTAGATTCATGCTGGTGAAGCCTGCTTGGAGCTCGGGTTAATTCATGGAGCAGTAAGTGGTTCTGGCAGATCTCAGATTTCACTAGAGCGTTGTATCAATACGGTGCTTAGTATAGATGCTGACTTCTGATGACAATGATTGAAGTTAGCCATGAAAACTAACATTTGTTCTGGGGCATCATGCTGATGTTTCTCTACTAGCTTCTCATTGCCTTGCTGTAATTCATAATTTTAAGGATGTCACCTACAATATTAAGTTCTATTTGTATGTGTCATGCTTACAGAAGGCCTACAGATGGAGAATCTGTGAAATCTTCTCTCTCTTATCTTTGAGTTCTCTACAATTGCACCAGCTTGTCTGGTTAATTGAGATCCAGGGAGCAGCAGCTTATTAAAGTGGATGAAATTCCTGAACAGACAGGTGCTGGCAGAGGTCCAGGACTATGCACTCTATTGTATTAAGCTGTCCCTGCAGAGAAATAACTCACTTTTCAAAATTGGGAAGTGTTGTTACACGCGTGCATATTCCTCTAACCTGGGTATTTGGTTTGTTCTGTCCATTAATAAATATAGATTTTCCTTTGAACATTGTCAATTTTTTAGCTCAGCTTCTACATGACATTGAAGAAGTCTAGGTGGCAGCTGATTTGCTCGTATGATTAATTAGCAATGCAAGGAAACATAGTCAATTTGAACTACATAATTTTTAAAAACATTCTGTCTGGAAGTAACAAACTGTAGAGCTACAAGAAGTGTTGTGTTTTAAGATAAACACAGGCTATATGTTCCTCCCAACATGTCTAGTTCATGGCTTTGAGTTACAGAGGATAAGAAAGGAAGGAGGGGAGCATTTTCCTCCTCCTTGTCTGTCTGTTTGCCTGGGGCATTCCTGGAAGCCTCTGTCAGAGGAGAGCAACTTGCAGATTTTCAGCTTTAAGGGTCTCTGGCTGGTGTCTCTCCTGATGGCTTGTGTCCCCAGCCAGAAAGAGGTTTGTCCTCTCTTCCCTGCCATTGCCTGCCAGACAGAAATAAGGATGGCTGATATCCAAAATACGAGCTCTTAATGGAGTTTGGAGCTCCAAGACTGTCACCTACAGTGTAGAAAAGATTAGACAGTTATTCTGTAATGAAGGGTAGAGTTCTTTTTTTGTTTCTTAACCACTGAGTGATGAATCTAACTGAGAATCAGAAGTCGCTTCCAGAGAGCGTTTTGGCCCTTCTGACTTTGTGTAGTCTCATCAAGGAAAGCAGCATCCGACAGTGGTTCAGCCTTACCTGCAGACGCAGGTGCTGTCTTGGCACTTCAGTGTCCAGGCTGATGGGCCAGTTGCAGCGCTGGTCCCATAGGCACATCTGATATGCTGCTGCATCTCTTTCATTCTTAGATGATCTTACGAAGCCCTTCTGATTCCCCCTAAGGACGTTCCAGCTGGCTGAGTTAACCCCAGTGGCTGAGATACTTGAGAGAGCAACTCTGCAGTGACAATACTGAAATCTCTCGTAACTCCACCTTGCGGAAAAAATCCCTGCAGGAAAACACAGTAATAGCACGCGGAACAGCTCTGGGGAAGTGAAAAAGAATAAATCATTTCTGAAACAGACATCAGAAACTGCACAGGGCAAAACCAGCATGTTGCAGTGATCTATTAGATATAGGTTTGGATAAAATAATGCTTAAAATGAAATAGACAGACAGTGGTTTAGAGCTTGTGATTCACAGACTAGCAATGAAGTTGAATCCTTGGCTATCAACAGTGGGAAACGCCTCCTCTGTCAATAGTATGCTTAGCAAATACATATAGTAGTTCCACCCTCATCCCATCCCCCAGCAAAACCACATATATAGGTTTAATTTAATGTCAGGCTTTCTGAGATTAGGAGTGAAGACTCATGAGACTTTTATACAAATCAAAACCATTCAGAGCTCTCTGCGTCTCTTCGGAGCTCTGTGTGTCTGTACGAGGCTAGATTCTTGAACAGGAACTTTACCTTTTTGAGTATACTTTTTATCTTATTAGCTAATGGAATTTCTGTCTCTTCTGTCATCTGTTCATATTTCGAAGGTTAGGATTCATTAATTTGCTTACAACACAAGACAATCCCTTTCACAGAACTGCCAAGCAAACACATTTCTAAGACATACTTGCCCTGCTTAGGTAATGAAAGAAAATTAGTCTGTGAAATTATCACTCATAATACAAGCAAAATGTTCCTGTATCCACTGTTATCCTGTGCCTCTTCCTTCGCTACGTGCAAATCATTTCCATGATCATTAACAGCAGCAATAATAGTGGTATGTAAAGACCTCATTTAGGAGCGAGCCCTGTTGTGCTGTTGACGGATACTATATAAACATATAGAAGAAATCAGTCTGTATCCCAAAGCTCTTGAAGCTAAACAGCTAATTGGACAGAAATGGGAGTAAGGTGTGCAACAAGCAAATCAAATGCAGTGTATCTACATGATTTGCAATTAGATACTTGAAATGTTACCTATTTTCTCCATTTGCTAAACTAAGCTCTTGACTTTGGCAGTCACTCCAAATAATTATTATGTTTTACTGGTACATTTTCGGAGTACAAAAATCTATTTTTATATATATGGAATATATCATAGTCAAGGTTGTATTGCAACTGGTTTTGTGGAAGTATTTATATAGTTGTGTTACATTGTTCTATCACAGCATGTATTATCAGATTCATATTGCTTGTTGAATTAGAAGATACTGGTAAATATTTTCTTTCCTTTACAAGGGTGGTATGTACTAGATTCCCTCTAAAATTCAGTATTTTGGAGTATCTTGTGAGTCATGAATAATGGACATTATAATATCTGTATGTTCCAGCTTATCTGCCTGATTAGAAAAGCATCTGTAGCAGACTGGGGCTGACAAATCTCAAATTAATCTCCTTTAGGTTTTTACCCTACCTTTAATTTATTTATTTATTTAAGTTACTGAGACCTGAAATCAAAAGCAGCATTGAAATTTTCAAGAGAGTCCATTTAAACTTAGTTCTGTGTAATTCTATGTGATGAGATGGTACCCTTCAATGCAGGCAGCAGAACTGAGACAGAAAAGGTAGCATTTGAAGGAAAAGTCTCAAAAATGGAAAACTGAAACTTTCTAGCTTTCTTTAAGGAGGGCAGTTGTTATGAGAACATGAGCATTATTTGTTGAGTAATACGTTGTCAAAAAAAACAGTTGGGTAGGAAACATTTTTAAATGACTGGAAAATAAGACTAGGAAGGTGCTTCCAAAGTCAATTTGTGGATCTTCAGAATTCAGTTAAAGACTGGAGTGCAGAATAATTTCTGTTAGGGTGGGGAAGACTGGGCAAGCCATCCCTCAGCAATGTGTCTCCTTTTCTTCAGCACTGCGGTTACTTTGTTCAGAGCTTTTGCTTTTGGCTAGTGTCACTATTCTGAAGAACCACTCCATCCCAAGGCATTTGTTGCTCTTAAATTGGATAAGACTATTGCAGACTTTCATTATTCTAGTTCTAACCTTTTCTTGGCAGGTAAAGGCTTCCCAAGGCTTATTTAGAAGGTTGTGTGACTAACTTTTTATCAACCTTTTGCACATATATAATATGCAAGGTTTACTGTGACATTTGCAGCAATAGTATGCAAAAAGTATCTTCATTCATAATGAAAATAAATATTTTGATGCTTATATGTTCTTGGGTTTCAACTGAGGTTGTGGCTAAACTCTTCCTATCCATACAGAAAAGAAATTAGTTTCTGATTCTGTGTGAGTTCTTGCTCTTGTAAACACTGGCTTTCTCTTATTGAATCCCTTGGGAATAAAGAGGTGTGGGGAAGGAGGGAGTGCTAGGAGACGATGTCCTGAGGATAATAAAGGATTGCTGTCAAGCATTGTTTGGGTCTGGAGAGCAGGTGTCCAGGGAGGAGAGTAGGTGAGTAGCAGGAGGAAGACAGGGAAGTGGATTGTTGATATAACAGAACATAGTGATGAAATAGAGTGCACGGCTTGAATCACAAAATAAAATGTTTCCTGGGATGCCATGTTTCTAAAGTGTATGCTCTTTCCCTAGTGCACATAATATTCACCTATAGATCATTTAAAAACATGCCTAACTGTCTAAACAAAGCTGTGATCTGATGAAAAGGTCTTGACTTCGCTTCAATAACAATGCCAACATCATACCCATTTTCACAGAATCGCAGAATCTTCACGGTTGGAAGGGATCTTTGAGACCATCGAGTCCAACCATTTCCATGGATCTCTCTCCTTTAAGTGGGAAAAGCTCCTGGTTTCTGTCAATTATGCCACTGCTCTGCCCTTAAACTGCCTCTTCAGAATACACATTTTCTAGAACATATGTGAAAAGAAGCAATGTGACATTGTCTGGGCAGGTGAGCTGCTGTGATTATTACTCCTGCTATTTCTTCAACCTAACCTGTCTGTCTGTATCCACCTTCATCTGTGGCAGCTTCCAGGTGGTTGATATTTTGGGAACAGTGTATCTATATTCAGCCATCAGCCCAAGATCACTCTAAATGTCGCTTATTTGTCTTTATGTCTTTGGTCTTGATGGTTGTGTTTGAATTATTCTGAAGGCATGCTCTTAGGTACTGTTCTTTACCTCATTTTGTAGTAGCATTGTCTTCTTTAGGTGCACCACAAGTGGTGTGTCCTGGGGCAAGAGGGAGGGGACCAGGGCACGAGGAGGACAGGGTGAGGAAAGAACTTTTCTATATATTTGGTTGAGGACTGCCACTGTGTGTTGTACAGCACGGGTACTTTGGAGCCGTTGCAGTCTGTCTGTCACAGAGACCCCTGTCACAACTGCAGCAGCTGCCCGTTTCTGCTCTGTTGTGTTATTCAGTCCTAATTACAGCCTGAGTACTGAACTTGCAAAACCTTTGTGAAGTTTAACCAGCTCTAGTTTTTCCAACATTCAAAATAATGCCTTCTTTTTTCTTTTTTTTTGCTTCTTACCTGACTATTGCTTCAAAAACAATTCTGCTGCTACTGGCTTCATTAATATGCATACAGTGCGATGTAAATGGCTCTTGAGGCCTCCCCTTGGTAGATGATTTAATGTGGCAGTTATGAAAGCTGCTCAGACTGTGCTCGATTAGCATAATAATGAAGCTTCTGCAGCAGTGTTATCATCCTCAAAGGAAATAGCCTGAGTGGTCACAGCTCCTTTAACAAGTACCACTTTAGGATAAAAAGCAAAGGACTCTGTTTGAAATGGTAGATTGGAATATGCAAAGCGGGAGGGAGTTGTTTGTTGTCTTTGCTGTGGAAGGAGACCGAGGGGAAAGCGGCAGTGTCCGTCCGTCCGTCCACAGGCAGCCATTCCAGGCATGGCACACCTCCCGGCACCCGGTGTCCTGGCAGTACAGGAGACTTGCTCTTTGTTTTAGAAGTCAAGCTAATGAAGAAACTCAACTGGGCTCTCTTTTAATCCTTCGTCTCCTGTACTCAGCCTCTGACATAGTAACAAGGACTGGCTTATTTCCCAAACTCTGGGAACTTGGAAAATCTGAAACGTTGTGGTTCAAGGCTGTATATTTAGGTTTTGATTTTTGTGGCTTGTTAACAGATTAGGGATCACAGAATCACAGAATGGTTTAGGTTGGAAGGGGCCTTACAGATCCTGTAGTTCCAAGCCCCCTGCCATGGGCAGGGACACCTTCCCAATAGACCAGGTTGCTCAAAGCCCCATCCAGGGATGTGTGACAGGGCTGAATAGAAAGCTTTCGGGTGGCTGAGAGAAGTCTTTCTCTGTGACTGAAGTGAAAAGGTGACTTTTCAGGTAAAAACAATAGAAATCATAAGTAGCACTGCCTGCAATATGACTCTTTTTAAAGTATATTTTGAATAAGAAACAGATGAAAATGCAGAGGTGAAATTTTAGGGGTTTGGCAGACTTGAAAGAATGAGGACAGCTTTCTCTGCCCTTCCTGTGGAGCAAAGTGGGTGGAGGAAAATGGCGTCTTATTCCCCATGGAGGGAATATCCCCCATGTTTGTGGGTGCTGAGGGTTAGTGAGAGGGTTGAAGCACTGCTCGGCTGGCTCTCCCTGAGGCTGCTGCCCCTGTGGTAAGAACGGTTTAACAACTACAGTTTATTACTGAGTTTATTGAGCTGCTAATTTAATTTATTTTTAATATGGCAAACCAAGCCAACAGTGTTCAGAGGTTGTTTTACATCCTACTCAGGCATTCTTCTGCGGAGATCACAACTTCCAGGGAACAGACAGTGGCTCAAAGTGGCTGATCCGACTTTACCTTGTCATAGCCTAGCAGTTGGTGAGTGGAACCCAAATGTACTGGCTGTGTGCACAGATACACGTACAGCGTAGTTCAGGCAGGAACTGGAGCCCGGTCCTGAGCTTAATGGGGCTCCTGGACCAACATGCAGCGGGTGTGCAGGTGGAGCCAGTCCCAAGGAAGGCAAAGCAAACAGCTCAATTCATTCTCCCCTGTTGGATGTAAAATTGTTCCTACTGCCAGCTTCTGGAAAATACGAAGTTGCCTGAAACTTGCCTTTCTCCATGACCCTTGATCTTCGTGAGTTCTGTTATCACTTTTTACCCATGTTCTGTGATTACTTTTCACCCATACACATTAGTCTTCTCTTTTCCTCTTGCACAAGGGTTTTTGATTTACTACCCAAGGAGGGATGAGGGAGAATAGCACCAGAGATAAGGGTGTTTCACATATCATGCTTAGAATTTTTCTTTGCAGTAGATTTCTGCACAGGTTAAGGTTTTCTGAAGAATTCCTTTTTGATAATTTTCAAGGATCCTTTTCAAAGAAAAGAAACATGTTTTGCAGTAAAATATAATGAGTGGATATAATAGAGGTTACTAAAACTTTAAAACATTCCAATAACTCTAGTTTACAAAGTAAATGTTATTAAGTCTTTGAACAAAAAAAAAAATACATACTGGAATGTTCCTCAGACAGCTCGATGGTAGCTAGATAGATAAGAAAGGAAAATAAATCAATGGACATCCTGCTTGATCCCAAATGTTTTGAATATTAAAAATTACTTTACATCGTATAACTTTGTGCTCCTGTATGCTGGTAGATCGTTTGTCTTGTTTCCAAGACTGGGATTGCTTTTCATCACAAAGCTTTACTTCACCAAATGCCCAAAGGATTGAGACAATCCAGCCCTGCTCCCATGGAAGAAGTGGGAATTTAGTCCCTGTCTTTCAAGAGTTCCCTGAAAGAATTATCCCCATGGAAGAGCTCTGTGGTCCCTGGAAAGGGAAGTGTGCGGGGAAGGTGATGGGAGAGGGAGAGAGCTTTGAATATCTTCAGAATTTATCTCTGCATACCATAAATGTATGCAAATGCTGAGGTGGCCTGTTAATGATTGAAATGCAGTTAAAGGATTTTTTCATATGTGGTATGTATACATCCCTCAGTGACTAGAACTCCTATCACCTCATCTTCATTCCAAATTGCACACGTCTCATATCTTGTTGCTCTTCATGGCATTGCCCTAAGCACACTTTCTGGGTGTTACGGACTCTCTATTTTTAATTTGCTGACACCACTCTTACAGTGATTATGTTAATTACATGTACTTTTGTGACCCCTCGCTCTTTTTGCCTTTCTTCTTTTGCTTGCAAAGGTCCACTGGGAAGGCTTAGTCATATCACTTCTTTCTTTTTCCCCTTTGTTCTCTGCCACTTTTTTGTTTTGGCTGTTAAAACAGCAATAAAGTAGATTTTGACAGCTCAGGGAATGACCTGTCCTATTTTTGGTTTCCAGGGAACTGGGTTTCATAGTTTGGTGGTACTAGCTGGCAACTCTGACCTTGGGACTCTGCTGGTTTAATCCTTGTATAATTCCACTGTGCACAACAGTTAGTTTTAGTATGCATTAGTATGCATCACTTGAGAATCAGACACTGTTTTCCTGGGCTTTAAGGCTGACTGCCTTTAGTTATTACACACCTTTACAGGAAGGGAGAAGATGCAAGGAGCTTGACCTAATCCATTCCTCCACATGGGGAACAGGGACAGAGAGAAAAATGTATTTCTTAAATTCTTTTCCTCTGCCCATGAAGGAGTTGGGTAGTTGTCAGCTGTGACTTTTTGCCACTCCTGTTGTCCATTCACTTTATTGACTACAACACATGCAGAAACAATTAGGCAAATTAATGGAATAAAAGAGCTATGAAAGGCAGTGGGCAGCTTTATCAGGAAATTGCCCAGCTATAACTCCAGGAGCTTACAGAGTGTCCTGGGGAAGCACTGCCTGGCTCTGCTGTACTTTCCCTGCTGTCTGTGCCTGGAGACTTGTGCAGATGGACAACCAATGAGGCTGGAGCGGCCAATCCTGTGTGTCGTATGAGAAGGGCATGGGTGAAAATGAATGAGGAATCCCATCTGAGCAAACACCCTTGCTTTCTGTTCCCCAGATAGGATAGAAGAGAAACACCCTGAAGCAAAGAATAAATTAAAAATGGAAAGAAAAGCGGAGGTATAAAAACCTGTAGCTGAAATCACTTTTTAAACTGTTTTCTGCTTTAATGGCAACAACATTTGAAAACACCTAGGGAACCTGGAGTACTGTAACTACTGCCTATGACTGATGCTTCTCGGAGTGGTTCGGACTTTATGAAGGGCTCAGTCTGCACTGTGAGAGGCTTTCTGGAGGCACTGCATTGCCAGACTTTTCTAGCAGAGGGACAGCAAACAGGGCTTTGCCGGTATGGCTCACGCCGGTTCTTTGAGAAAGTAAGGGTAAAGAACCAAACCCCCTGTAGTTATGCATCACTCCCTGCTCCGTATGGCTGTACTAGAAAAGTTTCAAAGTGGGGCCTTCCTTGTGTTCTCGTTGCTTGCTGCTGCTACCAGTTTGTACAACGTTAAGTTTGAAGCTGCTTCTGTCTTTAGTTAGGACTTGCGAAGCGCTCGTGTAAGATGGCTGGTTATCTACAGGTATTAGGACAGAACTCTAGTGATAATGCGTGCCCGTGTTACATTTACTGCAGAGTAATGTGCAGTGAAACACATTTTTGTTAGTTGTCTGAGCCGAGCTCTGCGCTGTGGAATGTGTTTGACATTGGTACTGTGGGCTGGTGCTACTACCTTCTGGTGGCTTTGTGAAGTTGGAAAGTGCTTTCTTGTGCACTAGTTCCACACTCCTGTCATCTGCACACAGTCTAGGCATTTATGTTTTACTGTGTATTGTTGGTAATATTAGGGGAAAAGGGTTTTGCAGCTCTCTTGAAATGAGAGGCTCTTATGCATTAGGTGTAATGGGCATGTAGTGCTCACTGAAAAGTGAACTCCTCTCAGGTGATAAGGCTTGTCATTTCAGATTGAAGAGAAAATAGCTAAAATCATGAAAGGTGTATTTAGTGGTTTCTGTTACCACTCTTGCAAGTAAATAGAGAGTAGGAGGGCTTCAAGTTAAGCAAATGAGGTATTTTATTCTTCTTAGGAGCTGTAGAAACTGGGGTCAATAATCCTAACTCAGGGACTCTTGTCACTGGTTTTGCTGTAGGACAAATTCTCCTGAGAGCCTGTTCAACACTGTCATAGTAGCCTTAACAACTAGCATGTTCCAGGAGGTCCTAGGTAAGTTTTTTCCTGTGACCTCATTGATTTACTCAATGTGTTGCCCAAGCCAGAGTGCGATATGTATTGCCACATGTAAAAACCATGTAATTGCTATAAGTTGTTAGTTTTCAATCCACAGGATGCTAGCACAACTTGCAGCAGGGTCACCTGCAGAGAAGACTATTCTGGTCTGAAGTGCATATTGCCAGGAAAAAAATGGTAGCATTGATGTCTGTATCTGTGACAGTCATTCATGCAGGATAGACATCTGTATAAGTGTAGGCTTGCTTGTGTAAGATTATTTATTACTGATCTTTAACCTAATTTGAGGTTCAACGGAGAAAAAAAGAAGAGCTTTCTACACTCATGTTTTCCACCTAAGGGGCTGTCTGACTTATGTAGGGCTATTATTTTTTAGCCATGTTCCAGGTCCTAGTAAATAGTTGTGATTATTTTTTTTTCCTTCTGACCCATCCAGTAAGAGGAAGTACAAAAAGATGCATTTTATGTTACTTTTTTTTTCTTTTTAATAATAGGCTTAAGCTGAAAAATATGCAGTGCTACTTACTTTTGGTAATGCTTCATTTTTATTGAAAGGAAATATTACTGTGAGGACAGATCAGTGTTTGTTTATGCAGTTTAACAGTGCTATGCAACTGTTTTATGTGCTTAGAAGATATCAAACATGAACTATTCTTCATGTTACGTGCAATAAAAAAAGTTATTTTGGATACTCCAGAAATGAAGTGCTACCAGCCTCATTGTATTCTTCTGTGTTTTTCAGGGAGGAGTGCCTTGCTTCTAATGTGAGGCTAAAAAGGACTCTGAATATTAAAAAGCAGCATGGCCAGCTAGAGTTAAACATTCAGGATGAGATGTTAATTTAAACCACATGTGAAATGCAGCTGTTTCTGCTGAGGCTTTCATCAGTCCGTACTGGGAAGATTGGTGGGTTTTAATATGTGGTCTCAAGCAGAGCCAATAGAAATGTGTGGAAAATGTGTGTGAAATCAGTGAGTATCCACGGGGGGTCCACGGTGTTTCGTGCAGCATTTTATTTGTGTTAATATAAATAATGGTGATAATACCTGTCTCACCACAAAATACCTTTATTTCACAGGCATAAGTAAACAGAGGGGATCAGATAAATAGATCTGGTGAATCACAGTAACCTGTGCCTACATGCTAAGTTATGTCCCATTTTTGTATTACTTGATCGGAACAAAAGAAAGAGGAAACCATGAACAAAAATTCCTCTGCAGAAAAATACAAGGCATCTGAGACTGGCTGGTCACAAAGCCACTGAAGACTGGTGTTTCTGACTCAGTCTCTTAATGCTACTTAACATTTAGGTGCTAAGGATGACTATGGATCAAAGAGCTGCTGAATCACAGCTGCTAAAAGAAAAATTGCTGTGCCTGAGAGCAGGGATGAGCGGATACTTGGAAACTGATCTGTTAACAAAGTATGTTGTATAAATTCATCCAAAGGAAAGGTTAAGGGATAGGGAAAGTCTGCTACTAGCCGTGAGCAGAGCCAAACTTTTCCTGGCATGGGAGCTGAAGGCACTGGTGAAGTTTAGTGGATTGTGCTCAAATGTGTTTCTGACAGAATGGGGGCTGGACACTGTGCAGATGTCATATTACCCTAATTAACTACATGTGCAGCCATTACAAATGTAAAGCCGGGATCCTCAGGGCCTTGCAGGAAAAGCCTTCATAAAGGTATGCTAAAGAAAAGCCTTCCGCTGGCTATGCCAGGAGGAGATGCGATAAGCCTTTCCCAGCTGGAAATCACTCCTGTACGTGTGTGTACAATGACAAAGTACCAAATTCAGTAATAGCAGTAGAGCAGAACTTGAAGAGGAAGGGAAGAGATCCAGATTCACTGAAGTTTTGCCCTGGCACGTAGACATAATAGGATCTGGTAGACATAAAGGACAGCTTTAGAGTAGTTTTTCACTTAATACAAAGACAGCTTGAGTAAAGGCAGAGAAATAGGAACCAAAGGAGGTGATGGAGGCTTATTGTGTGAATTTTTTTTAACCCCTGATAGGTGATAAAAGTGCCTCAGACTCTACCAGCTCTCTGTAATTTTCAGAAGTGTGAAAGGAAGTAAAAGTAGCTAAGAGGCAAAGGTTCATTTTCTAATGACAGTCTTCGAGAGACTCATTTTGTTTGAACAGACTTATAACCAGAGAGCAAATGGAGAAGAGGTCAGGGAACAAAACTCAGTTGACTCCATAGAGGAAAAGTTGGAGGGAAGAACTGAAAGGTAAACACAGTTACATCTCAAGCAAGAGAAAGTGTGGTTTACTGAAAAAGGCATGGGAATGGCAGTATAGATTCTTGGTTTCTGCTTATACCTCAGCAAATTGCAGGGGAGCACTGTTAAGTAAAATAGAAGAAAATGTCTTGTAAAGTGCATATCAATCCTTAGTGAAGCACTGTGTTATAGCAGCAAATTATTTATCTGTGTAACAGGAGTACCCACACCACTATTCCTTGGAAAGGGACACTGGAAATAAAAGAAAAAAAACAACGAGCAATTCACAACGTGTTCTGCCTATATTGGAGGGCATGAATTCCCCTTTGGGTGTAAATACTGGAGTGGTTGTCATATCAGCAGGGCCAAAAGGGGAAAAGATTTTAGTGATGATTTTCAAATAAAATCTAGAAGTGCAATTAAATTAATGTTAGCACAAGCACACGCAATCACTTGAAGAAAGAGCACTTTCACCTACTGAAGATCCTCAAATGAGTGTTTGATATGTGAAACTTGCTCAGCCCTGGCACGAAGGCTTGCCTAAGGGGATGTGCTGTAACACAGCAGCCAGAAGCTTGGAACCCTTGTGAGATATTCACTTTGGCAGCTCTCAAAAGCAGTGCAAACAGACTGATGTTTCTTAACCTCAGAAAATCGGCAGTAACAGTGATGAACAGCATCAAATACAAGCTCTCCTTTCCACCAAACATGCTGTGAAAAGACTTAACGAGAACTAAAGAGGTTCCTGCAGGGGGCTGTCTAATTCCCATCAAAGTAATCTGAAGGGTAAAGTAAAATGAAGGAAGGTTTATTGCTAGCTCTGTTTTTTTTTATTTCCTTTTTTTTTTCTTTTTTTTTTTTGTTCACTCAGTCATGCTTCTGGCAGAAAAATAAGATCACTTCTAACAGCTTTCTCTCTGAACATCACTGCTAGTGTTCTTCTCTTCCCCGATACCTATAGCACTAGAGCATACAGGCTGTCTCATTTTGTCTTCAGTACACAGCTCTTGTTTTTCTGTTCTGTGTAGAGTAGTGACATTTGGTCATGGGAGAGAAAAAAAAATAAGCCACAATGTGATTACATGCAAACTTGGTTTTGGACAAACTTTCTCCCTTTAGTTCATAACTCTCTACAGAGGCAATTAAACTGAACTAGAATCATAAATGAGACTGGATAAATAACTTGACAGAGTTAATGGATTGGATTATTTTTGGCTTTTTACTTCTCCTATAAATTGTTCTGGGAATAGTCTGGGTGTTTATCTCACATGTTTAAATGTGTCTGTTCAGAATCTTCAAGGAAATTTAATGCATTTGTCATAAATTCAGTGCACAATTTTTCGGGTTTTTGTTGTATACCTGGAAACATTGTGTATTTATATTTTTCAAATGGATTAATTTGGCTGCTTCAAATCATGTTTCCACTGCAAATACTAGCAATTTACTTTTCAAATCTGTTCTGCAATATTCATTTAAAGGTACTTGTTTCAGAAGTATTTGTGCCAGATAAACTGTTTGCTAGAGTATTTGTGGAAAGCAAATATGGGACGAGAGTAGGATTGGCCAGAAACAATCAAAGTAAGTTTAGTCAGAAACTCAGACAAATGTTGACAGAATGTTATTTATTGTTTTGTGTGCTAGGTTGTTTTGTTTTTTTTTTAAAGTAATTAGTTAATGGCAGACATCAGCTATTTTGTTTATTGGTAGAAATACTATGGAGAGGTCTTTCCTTCCAGATTTCAAATTAAAAAATAGCAGGAACAAACATATTCTGGGATAAAACAAGTTTTCAGTAGAATTGTTGAAGTTTTTACAGAGGGCAGCTGTCATGTGGTGGTAACAAGATACTTGGCTTTGTTTATTATTTGTTTTCACCACCGTTTCCTAGTTCTTCAAAATTATGGTAGAAAAGTTCTTTTCTGCCAAAAAGAATAGATATCATGGTGATCCATCTTCTGGGCTGGGTACCACACAACTAGGATAAGTCTTAATTTCCAAAGACTGATTACAGCTTCCAACCTAAACTATGAAAACTTCATATCTTCTGGATAGACCTTGAGTCTGGTGGTATGTGTAGTAAAATCCCTCAGTGCTAATTACAAATGAAGAGAAGTGGTATGGAATGTGTGTCAGACAACACTAGCATAGGGCATGGAAGAAGTCATGGGACAGTAGGAAGAATGACTGGTTCTAGGGTTGTTTTGAAGACACTTCTTACTAAAGCTCCCTAATCTTCCATCATCTCTGAGTTCATGTAATAATGGTCAGACAAGGTATTTTTCTATATGTAAATATTTTGGCTGTTTGAAAATGAAACTTATTCTTCAATTTTGTATCCCAGTGCTGGCAGCAGACCTGCTCCTAAAACGATAAATTGATAAAAGTCCTAACAGGAGGAACTCAACAGGAAAAACACAAAATGAATTAGCTAGCCGAGACATGGCTAACATCATTGAGTTTATATATGTTTCATTAAACTGAGACTTGACAGCTTTATGAGGAAACAGTGGGGTTTGCAGTGTATGAAGAACCTGTAATACTGCCAAGGCTGATCAGGTCCTGTGCCATACAGCCTATTTAATAGACAAATATTTGCACTGTGAAAATGTCATTTTAAACGACTGGTTTGATAATCCCTTAAGCTTTTAAATGATCTGCAAAGTCTGGAAATTCTACCCTGGTGTTTAAAATCTAGTGGCACATTAGATAATCAAAGCAAATAATAATAATAATAATAAAAAAAAAGATGGGTTAACCTTCGTTCCTAAATTAGGAAATTTTTGATGACTGCGTCTGCTTCTTTTGCTGATCAGTTTTCTGCCATGTTTGCTGGGGAACAGAGCTGGAATTGGATTGATGTCTGTTCTCTCTGGTGCAGGTCCAGTTAGTGTTCTACATGCACATTCAGTTTGCAGAACACTTACTCAGATCCACGTTTGTGCTTAGGTTGTGGACCTAAACATTTTCATGTTCAAACTTGACTTGCCTGCCTGAAAAATGAGTAATAGCAATGAATAAAATCAAGGCAATTTTCACAGTTTTGGGTTTTTCTCGTTGCCTCCTGCAATATGAAGAACACTGTTAGATCATATTTGTGCAGTGACAAGATAGTGAGTCCATCAGAATTTGCATTAAGCTAATCAGCTATTTGTGATTATTGTAATGATGCACCAGATTCTTGCAATGTGTTTATCCCATGGCAACCTCATAAGCTTCGTAATTTAATATGGAGAACCCAGGCTATGTACAGTACATGCATCTGACTATAACCAACGTAGCAGTTAAAGGAGGTTAATGAGTAAATCTAGTTCCATTTGACTGCATTTAAAAGGTGAAATCAGTTTCAGATTCCCTCTTGTTCCAGCTACTGTATAAAGCAAAACTTGAATTTTCCTTAACAGAACTGGGACTGCGACCTTTCATTTCATCCTTCCCCTTTTAGTCGTTACTTCTCTGATCCATGACCTTATCTAGCTTTTTGCCCCTCTTCTCCACAAAAGTCAGTGGCCAGTTTGATCTTAGAAAGAAAGAGAGATGGCAGAGCAAGAGGTCTGCATGATACCGCTTATTTGAGAATACAGACCTGAAAAAGCTGATAGTGGAGAAGAGAAATAGGATAGTAAAGGCAAAATATTGCAAGAAAGAAAAGGTTAATGGCGTGACAAGACAGCAATAACACAAAAGAAAAGATAAACACACCACCTATTTTACTCTCCCATATGTGTATTTAACTGAGAGGTTAGGACTTAGCAGGTGATTTAGTAAATATCACGGAGAGAATCAGAATAAAATGAGATTTAATAATACCAAAACTACCCAAATTCTGATTAAAAATAGTATCATGTGTCACTAAGTGTGTTTCCCTTAGACTGTATATTTTTTTTTTTTAAAAAAAAAGCTAAATTTCATAAATTCTCAAAACAAAATTTGCATATGACAAAGCAATACATGGCAATGTAAATGATCAGATCCAGGGACAAATGCCCTCCACAGCATTTTATCACTAATTGTAGCACAGCAACATGTCAAGACTGGGCAAAGCATTTACTGGGGTGAGAAGCAGGAAGGAAAAAAAAATCTTGAAAATTGCATTAATGGAAACAGCAGGCAGGTGGCAATAACCAAATAGCTTTAATTGTCCCAGGAGCTCATGGGAATCAATTTGCTGTGATTATTACCCACATGTTGTAAGGAAGAAATAGCAAATTAAATGGAATGACACAAATGGTAGTAAACTATACCATAGGATTCCCATAGAGAGCTCACAGCAGTTCTGTCCTCAAGGACACACTATTTTAGGTAATTTTATCCAGCAGAAAACAGGGTGGAGATGCCAGTCAGGCAATGAAACATAGTTATTAGTGCATACGTGCAGCCTGACCTAGTAAACCAGAGGTGTTTTGGTTTTGGGTAGAATAGAAAACATACAGATCCACAGCGGAGTGGATTGATTTCTCCTTTAGAACTCCCTCAGCATTATTTAATAGCTCACCCTGAAATGGAGCGTTGCTATTAACTCCGCTTCTTGTTTATACAAAGCCATGCTAGGAGACCACTCTAGATCACCTGTCTCCAGACTTACTTGACCTAACAGATCGATAGTTTTCCCATCCCAGAAAGTTTTCAGCATTTAAAAAAAAATAAAATGTATCTTTCTAACTGAAATTTAACTGAGACCTATTGAGATTTTGAGAGAAGGCTTGTTCAGAGCAGCTAGTATTCAGCTAACTCACTTTATTCACAGAGGACCTGGGCGATGCATCTTCCAGCTTTTGGCTTGGCCAATTCAGAGTTGCATGAGGAACTCAGAGTGGGATTTAGCTGACTAAACACAGGCAATTAGTGCCATTGGAGATACCTTAAACTCTCTCGTCTGACTTCCACTGCCACTCCAGCTGGGCACAGGTCATCTTCCAGCTCTACAGTTCTCTCTGTTATATCTACAGAAAAGATGTCTCATACCAAGGTATTTGAAATGGCACTAGAGTCCAGTATTTAGGCAGCTGAATGTTGTCTCAGCTTTCTATATGCTATATGGGTGTCCTGATCAATATATTGTAGACTCTTCAATATCCTACAGTTGCCTACAACAGTCTAGGGATGAATCTCTCCAAATAGTTGCTATTGGCATTACTCTGTTCTGTATAAAATAAATGTCCCTTCATAGAGGAAGGAGCTGGCTTCCCAGACCAAAAGGTGAAGTATTTGCTGGGGATGTGAGAGCCTGGGGTTTAAATTCCTGGTCTGAATCAGGCAGACCAGGTTCGAACCTGAATCTTCCACATCCTCAGGAAGTGCCTTAATCATTAGGCCTTCAGCTAATCACAGGCTGTGAGTTAATTCGTGCCAGACCTTAATTATTTGAAAGTAATGTAGTTCTGCAGAGAAGCTTTGATTTTTAAAGAAATGCCGTTTCTAAAATGAAAAATCATTTTCAATGAAAGAATTCCAACTAATTAGGACATTGATTGGTAAGAGTCTCTCAGACAGGATATGCCCTTTTCTTTGAAAGGGGAACATTCAGAAAACAAGTACAGAATTTGTCTTTGAAAATAATATTAATGACTGGATCTCTGCTTCTGGAAAGAGAAACTTTTAAAATAGTTTAGGCTGGTTGGGATGCCCAACTGGACAATCCCATGCTGCATAAGCAGACTAATTTCACAATTCAGATTTGGGCACTTCGATATCTCAGATGCCAGGCTTGCTGACTTGGCATTATTGTTTGTTTGCTGGTTTCTCTCCCTGTCACTTTCCCACATTTTCCACAGGGTAATAGCTAAATGTGAAGCATCTGTACAACAACCTCAGCAAGAGGACTTGTATAGTGATGTAAAATCTGCAGAATTGATTTAAAACTAATCCTACTTTATATCTGTGAAGTATTAATTGAAATCTGTACAATATACATGTTATTTAGTTTGCCTGACAAGATACTATGTGTAGAGACAAACTAAAAAGCACACATTAATGCTAAACTCTAACCTCTAGAGAAATGGGATCAATTTATAGATTTGGCTCAGCATATAGATTTTTGGAAAACTTATTTTAGAGTCTGCACTGGGAGCATATTTAGACACTTTAAATGTTTTATACAGTTTTGATTCATGGTATCACTAGCTTAAGAAAATGCACAGTGGTTTAGAAAATAAACTTCATATACCATATATGTCAAGTAACTCATGTAAGTCTCTTTCCTTGCCCTTTTTTAATATAAAAACAAAATAAAACAAACACCTTCCTCTCTCTGTTTCATTGTCCTTTAAAATCAGTCTTACTCACCACCAGATGTGTTTAGCTTGTATTCTCTTATAAAAGCTTCATGTGAATTTTCAGCACTGAATAAACAATTCTTAATTATAGCTACCACCTCTGGCAACAATCCACTCCTCCGTAATAAACCATAGCATGTGATTTACAGAATATACAGTAAAGAATTTAGAAATTAAGTACTTGAATCATATGTAAATTGCCTAGTTTTTTATACCTTAGCAACTGTACATAGTTAGTATGACAGGTTACTCAACACATGCAGTAGGTATTATACCAGCATATGCTAATATTAACAGCATTAAGCACAAATAACATTCTCTGTGTTTGTTGCTAGAAATACCTTGTTATGATAGCAAAGTTACAGTTTGGAATTGAATTAACTGCTTTGTGTTTTTACAATTGCTTATTCTGAAAAGGGAACATAATTTAGGGGATAAGAAAATGAAAGGAAATGGCTATCTGTTGGGTCTGTGAGTATCTGTGTGAATAGGGGCAGACTTTCCTTATTGTCTTTTCTTACAGTCATAAGTGTTGACTTTTCTGACACATAGGCTAAATCCCAGTATGAACACAAAGATACTTGAGTGATGTCATTAGATTTTCACCAGAAGAGCACTTGGTTCACAAAAACAAGGAGCATAATGCCATCTTTAGTACTTACATCATTTCTTCAGAAACCTCTGTTTCACAGCTATTGTGGTGCAGGAATGAACAGTTCTAGTCATATTCACCATAACGTCAGCTGTATTAGAGACTGCCCAAAATATGAGGCCAGGATTCAACATTACTTCTAGTATGAGTAACTTGGAAGACACTATTATGTGGAAATCTCACCCTTGCCTTTAGACTTGATGCAGTCTCTCTAGACTCCCAGTTAATTTTCTTTCGCTGGGGGCCTTATTGAGCCTGTTAATTGTCACAGTGTGCTGTTGAACTGGAACTTCTTTGACCCAAAGAGCAGCAAATAAAAATAAATCTAGATATTGCATGGTGAAACAATGCCTAGACCAGTGTAACACAGCTTCTGTAGCACCAGCCAAGTGAAGATCTGTTTTGCTGACTTTTTTTGATAATTAAAACATTTGGTTTTAGTTGTGCTTTGAGAAAGTGGTAGTGGATGGCTATTAAATGACCAGCAGTTTTTATTTATAAGACTCTGTTTGTGGGAGACCTGTATAATTCTAAAGCCAAAATGTATTGATATAGTCAAATACCAATCAGCGTCCCAAGGCTGAAGTTGTTTAGGGCTGCTGCAATATAAATAAGGAAGGAGGGATTATTGATGACTTGGGTGTCTAACATTTTCTATTATCCTCTTTCAGCCTTGTGAAAGGCTGAAATAATGCTCCGTATCCAAAATAATCACCTACTACCATTGTTTTAATGGTAGAGGCCAACATCAAAATTTCAAGGTTCAAGAGCAGTAGTTGATACAAGACTTGGGGAGTACAGGTGAAATGTTAATTTTTTAATTTTTTTTTTTTACTTTAGGAAACAGCAGCAGCAGTAGAACATCAAGGCACTATGATTCATTTTCTAACTGTGACAACATAGAGACTTTGCTATAGGCTGTGTGTTTCAAAGGTGTACTTGAGTGTGTTTCCTTACCCCCTAATGAATGGTAAGACTGAACTTTCTATACCCCAGCTCCACTGAAGTAGTATAAGAACAGGGGTGTTTTTATCTTGAATGGCTGCAGTCTCTTTGCTGAAGTTCATGTGTCAGAAGAAGGAAGCTGCCCATCTCCAATCCAGAAATGGTCAGCATCCCATTGGCAGAGGAGCTGGTGAGGTTAGATTTAGATCCATGTAAAAGGAGGGAAATAACTGTCGGGGCAGCAACAGGTGGGACTGGCTGGAGATGGATTGGCTGGATTGGAAGGAACTGTGGTGCTCAGAAGATGATAACTGAGTAGATGAGCTTGGAAATAGGTAAGCATGAAAAATAAGACAGTGGTGAGGTATGAGAGGCAGGAAAGGGTTCCGCCCCAAGGAGAGGCCTGCACAGTCTCTGTGATGAAAGGCTGCATGAAAATCCACCTGCCTAAAATAGGAGTAGGTGAATCCTGTACGGTCCTCTGCTTCTTCCAAACTGTGAGTGCTTTGATCGTGGAAATTTAGTGTATGAGCATCGTGGATGGATGTGTTTGTGTATATGTATCTGACATACAGATTATCACAGTAACAGCTAAGAATTACTTTTCAGTAATAAAGCTTTCTCATTAAATCCTTTTAAAATGTTGCAAGCTGAACATTCTCGTAGCTGGCATAGTACTGTTTCACAGGCGTGACCTTTGGGAAACCGGTTATTTCCTTTAAAACTGGTTACATTTTTAAAACCAAGCTTTAACAATCTTAAACAGAGGTAAAATTATGTCAACCTTGCATCTGATGCCAGCAACAAGTATTTTGTGCGATACAATTTTTATTTATAATCGTTAGCAGTACTGTATTTTTAAATATATATTTGAACTTGCTGATTCTGTTTAGGGAAAGGAAAACAACTCCATAGCATTATTGATCACAATTATGAAGTGTTTCACGTAACAAATATAGCATGTAATGGTGCTGTTTATGCTGTAGAATCATTTATGCTTTATATTTGTGTATATAAAATCATAACAGTAATCACATGAATGTAAATCAACAGTAAAGCAATGCCATACATGATGGGTAGATACAATTCAGACAAATACCTTTTGATAAAGCAATGCAGGAAAATATCATCCAAGACAATCAGAAATGTGTATTCTTAGGAAATAATCAGAAATACATCTTCTATTAACTGAGACACTCATTGCTTTATGCGAAGGCACTGAAAATGGATTTGCTTGATAGTGTTTAAATGAAATTGGCTTATACAGTTGGAATGCATAGAAGGTATAGCTCAGTGACAGTCGAGCAGCATGCCACATGAGTCAAGCTGTGTGTTCATTATGGGATGAATATCCAACCTCAGTCCTCTAATCCTGATGCGGCTAAGTATAGTGATATTTAGTGCCTAATTAATGATATCAACTGGCTGCTTTGTGCCATTATATAAAATGGTCTTCCCAGGGCTGTCAGTGTAGTGTAGTGGCGTTGAGCAAAGCAGTGCAGGATGCCTGAGAGAATTCAGTCTGGAGAATTTGAAAATTAAATGTAAAATAAATTCATTATTTTTCACAGATTTAATTCTGTTCATAAATAGTAAGCAGAAAATTAGAAATGCTAAGTCCTGACATGATTTCAGAAGAAATTTTTATCTTTGCATCTTTATTTGCTTCTTTCAGTAAAACTTAGCTGGAAATGCTTGGAAGAAAATTAGACATAGTTAACTTCTAATCATTGTGTTTATATACTAACAAAAAACATTCTCCTATGATCATCAGATTCATATGTCATATGGCTCTTGAAGAATCAAATATTCTCTTAAAAAAATGCTACTAGTAGCTTGAACTTCTGTGGGACCATCTTTGATTTGAATAAAGTCACATTTAGGAATTGTTTGGCTCATTATGACTGGAATGTGGATATTTATCTTAAGAAAAGGCATGATAGAAGGAAAACGTGATTGGATTTAGTAATATAGTCCTCTAATGAGATGAGATATTGTGCTTTACTTTATCTGCATGTTTGCCAGAGATAAATGTTTCTTCAAACCCACAAACTTAAAATATGTCATCTAAAAAAAAATTATGCCCTGGTTGCAGGAAGTCTGGCAAGCAGTGCTTGAAGTGAATTGAGACTCTTAATTCTTCCCAGCACATATAGATAACAATAAGTTTTATTCTGTAAAATGCGCAGTAGCTACTGCTCTAGGGCCTAAGCCAAATATCAGTGATGTCTGGTGTAACTTTGAAAAAATTCTACTAGGAAATACGTTGTGAGAGGAAGAATGTAAATGTTTAACACTTTGTTTCACACCCCTGCTTAACATATTTTGGGGTTTGTTACTACTAAAATGCTTGCAAGATTTTTGTTTCATAGGAAATAATCTGTGCCTGTTTATAAATTCAAGAAAATAATAATAATTACCTTCATTGTGTGGTCGTTTCCACTCAGTTTGCTGAGATATCACAAATAAGGAGCTTTGACAGTGAGCAACTAGAGTTGCTCTGTTTTTTACTAGAGTTTGAGAGTCTTTCATGACTGTATTTTATTATTTCAATAATAAAAGTTCTATGATTAATTCTTAATTATTAATGATAACTCATGCTAGAATGAAGAAAGGAAATAAATACAGAAATTATGATGCAGATTTTTTTTTTTTCAGGAGATCTCAACCAGCCTTTGAAATAATGTTGGCACAGACATTCAGAAATCCGCATTCTGTATGTCATACAAACATACAAAGCTTGTGTTTGTTCTCCTTTTTAAAAGGGCTAAAGATTTATCTTGAGGAAATCCTTGACTAACTGGGAAAACTTCCAGAATGTTTTGCAAGGGATTTTTGAATTTTTTGCCTACCCCCAGTTCAGAAAGCCTTGGGAATTATGAATAGAAAATGAACTCTTTGTAATAATCTGAGTTGGTTAAGAAATACAGAAAAAATCAGCCTTAATATCTAGATGGCAAATATTTAATAATAATAACTGGGAGAAGCAGAAAAAATGGCTTAAATTCAAGAATTTTGAAATGCTGTAGTTTTTACTTCCATGTTTGAGTTTTCTCATTTTTGCTTGGTGCATCAGTGAGCAGTCATGGAACAGAAATGGAGAGATTGTACTTATTGCCTAGGCTGACGCTTGTTATATCATCTCTAATATATTTCCACAGAGCAACCTGAGATTTAGTATAATTTTAGTATGAATACATTATGGGAAGTGAAGGGCAGTTACGTATCCTATTCCTTCTGGGAACTGAGAGTAAAAGCGGTGAAACTACAAGTCCTTTGAAGGTGAAGGCAGATGGAAGAGATGCAAAGCAAAACATTTTGATTTACTTTGGAATAATGCATGTTTGCATTTCACTTAAGTGTAATAGCGGTTTAGAATTTGAAAACTGGTAGCTAGATAGGGGAAAGAAACCCAAATTATTGCCCAGAGAGAAACGGCCGAGAGAATTCAACCATTTTATATTTTGTTGGGCAGCAGTAAAGGACACAAAACTATAAGAAACTAAATTTTGTTAGTTCTGCTGCACATAGAAAAAACACTGTGCTGAGCTGAGAGCTGTTTTGTTCTGCTACCAATTTTTGGCTGTCTACTGAGCATAAAAGGCAGTAAAAGTGTGTGTATTCTAGTATTTTTTTTTCTATTTTTAGCATGTTTTTGTAATATTTGTAAATATTATTTTATACTTTTTTTTATACTCTGATTTTTAAATTCCAAAACTGCTCAACTTTTGAGCAAATATTATACCAAGTTATTACACCTACAGTGTAAAAGCTTTTGAAAGTTACTAATGAACAAATGACAAGTGAAGATGAAGGAAAAAGGGGGAAATGTAGATTACAGATTTACCAATGCTCTTTCAGTGTTGTTACTGGCTAAAGAATTTGCATTCCATTCATACTACATCTATTAGATGATCTGGGAAATAAACTGTTTTACCAATATCTTAACATTTTATCGGAACACTTACCTTCTATAGCTATGTCTGTAAAGCACTGTACGCTAAAGCACACCTGACCTTTTACAATGCAAGTACCTATGCCAAGTGAAGTAAACAGGTGACCTAGTTGACTGTGTACAACTAATAGTACAATTAACAGTAACCGATTTGTTGTGCTGTAAAAACTATGTATGTCATTTCAGGATATGCTCCCTGAGGTTTTAAAACCTCTTCATATGATAAATATGCATTTCCTGTAAAGATAGCTAAAATGTCACTGCTTTAAAATCTCAGGACCTTCAGGGCTGGAAACAAATATTCTGAAATCCACTGGGAAGCTGGCAGCATTTAATCACTAGAGGAAAAAGCTCCCATTTCTAGCTCTGCGGAGTGGTATAATATTGATTTTTAAATCCAGAGGTCAATCTTTTTGGCTCAGCATTTGGGGCCAATGGAACTTGGGGAGGGAACTGCTGCAACAGAGGATGTTGGTGAGGAAGAGGAAACCTGTTAAGGTGGCAAAATAAATCTAAGCAGCTTTTGCAGCTCTTGCGTGTTTGGCACGTTCAAAACACTTCTGGCAGAAAATGGATTAATAGGTAGAATACAAGGTCAAAAGTGTCTGGTAAGTACGATTCATTACTCACCTCTGATTTTTATTGCAGGGATAACATTTCCATGTACATCTTTGAAGAGAATGGGGATCATGCAGGGAGCTGTCTGCACTGTGATCTTAAAGGATTTCTGCTGTGAATCCCCTAGTGGACCCTAGGGAAAGGACAGTGCTACCTCCCGGACTTTGGGCTGGGTATCGTATCCTGCTAGCATCCCTGTGTGAGTTCCTAAAAGGTGATGTGGTTGGCTTGTATGGGTTAGTATGGTGTTGCCCATAGGAGTCAAGGTAGGAGGAATAGCATCACGCTCAAGTGTGCAACCTGTTCTGTGTTTCTGTCTTTCTGCATTTTTGTCCCTTTCTTCTTCTACAGTTACGTTTATTTCTATTTCCATGATTGTGCCAGTTTTCGGATGTCCTTTGATATTCACATTGCTGTGCTTTCAAAGCTTTGTTTCATTTCTCATTGTCTCCCTTGTAGACTAAGGTGGATTAGTGATTCTTCGATTCTTTTAACAGTCATTGAAATAAAATGTTGGATTGAAATTTAGTTTTAAAAAAAAAAAAATTATTAAATATACCACCAAATTAAACAATATATTTCATGTCTGATCAAAAAAAACATTTCCTTCAATGTTAATTTTGTCATTCACTTTGGTGAAAGTATGCCCAAAAGAAAAAACCGAACAGTTTTGGTAACATAATAATTATTTGGGTTTTTTACATTTTTTTTTTAAACTGTTTTTGGCTTGTTCAGCAAGCCCCAAAGTACTAATTATCCAGAAGACCTATCACCAACCTTCTGTTTACTGTCTGATGCCAGAGTTCAGTCCCTTTTTAAATAGCTTAATTTAAAAGAAATACAACCAAAGAAGAACAACTAGACTTTCTCATCCATGAAGGGTGATTATGATTCTTCGACTTGCTTGGGGAGAAAAAAAAGAAAATATTTGCCACTCACGCTGGCCTGCAGCCCTTTTGAGTTATGGATCTTTCATAACCAGGGAAGGAGCTTAGCACTCACCCTTCATGGGTGAAATAGCCTATTCATATTCAGGAACAGGTAGCAAACAATTATGAATGGATTTAAAGAGATGCCAAGATTATGGTCTGGAAATATCAATTATTATAAACTGGTTTTAGTTTCTTCCTTCCCCTCTCCTTCTATTTCATATACAGTGGCACCTAGACACTTAATATTGAATAGAATGCTAGAATCATTAAGAAGGCTATAGAAATAGAATTATCTTTAATAATAATAAAAAAGGACCTAAATTCTTCCCTAAGGATGAAGTGAACAAGTTAGTATAATACATTACAGCTGTATCTGACTATGATCACATTTTGCAGGACTACAGTGAGGGCAAGGTTGCCCGTGACTGGGAGAGAAATAAAGTACTTTATGGCATCTGAATTGCCATGACGTACCGTGCTTTAATGTCACTACAGTTTGTGCTTCCCTGTATACCATACCCTGTTACACGAAGATGTGTCCTTGCTCTACAACCAATCACGAAAATGTAACATCATGTCTGTCATGTCCCATCGTGCCACAGACAGCAACAGTGTCCTCTTCGAGGAGGAGCTCTCAAGTTCCCTGAGAACTCCTTCTGAGAGGACAATTCTTCTTGATCAGGATTCTTTCTCTGCAAATGAGAACTAGAAAATACCGCCTAGATTCACCTAAGCCAACTTCAAGCCCTTAACTGAGCCCTACTCACGGTCACTGGAGAGAAACAAATGATCTGCTCTTTTTGTTGATTAGGCTTTCAACCAAGATGTCTCTATTAGCTGTCTACAGTCACCAGGAATGAATCTCATCATATGAAATTTGCCATCTTAATTTCAAATTTACAGAAGGATGGCCTGAAAGTAGAATTTTTAGCTAGGCATAATTAACATTCAAATGGCACCTGCATGAAGTAGATTAGAGACAACCTGTCATCTTTCTCAACTGCTCACATAAGAGAACATCATTACTGGGGCACCAAGTAAAATAGCCTGAGGCTCCTTTAGGATGCATTTTGCAGTGGTGCTGTGTAAGAATGAGAACAGATGGAAGTGAGTGGATGGTAGCTGTGTGAGGCACCTGGTGACAGTGTAGTTACTGCCTCAAGAAAAGGAAAAGCAAAGGACAAGAGTCTGTGGACGGAAAGTGAAATTGCCAGGAGATAAAATGGTGGCAAAGGTGAAAAAGCACTATCCCTATTTTTTGCTAATTTAAAGATAATATATTCTGTAAATGACATTCTGCTATACATGAGTAGTCAAAAAAATACTGTTTTTCCTGCTGTTTCCTCTTTCCCACTATGGGATTAAAATGCTGAGAGGACGATCAGAAGAAGAAAGATGAGGAGCTGTTGCTCTTTAACCCTGTCTGAAAACCCCACAGTGCAGTATGACCATTCTTGCAAAAACCATAAATTGGTTTCTGACAACAGAAAGTGGATAATAACCTTGCAAAAGCAGTGTCTCTCTAAATACCTAGTTGTACGAACTGTGAAGGAAAAACACGTGTTTCAGTGGTACAATACTACCGCTACAGAAGAACATCTTGTCTACTGAAGCTTTCTAGAAGTGAAGTTTGCCTGATTCTCAGCAGGGAAGGAAGCCTGAAGGGCCTCTTTCAGCAGGTGTTAACATGAAGCTTTAAAAGAGCAGCTGGCAGGTCCATGAGCTTCTTAATGACTGTTTTGCGTGATATTTCAAAGGTTTACTTTTGTGTACTAAAAAACTTTTGGCCTGCTCTATAAGTTAACTCTTTAGATCCTGTTGAAACCATTCTTATATATCTGTTGTGTGTCTTGTGTTTGTGTATATACATATATTTGTATTTATATAGATATATACATACACAGAACCTGATCTCCTTCTATGACAAGATGACCCGATTATTGGATGAGGGAAAGGCTGTGGATATTATCTACTTGGACTTTCAAAAAGCATTCGACACTGTTCCCCATAGAATTCTAGTGGAAAAAACTAGCTGCACATGGCCTGGGCGAGCATACGATCCGCTGGATCAAGCACTGGCTGTCTGGATGGTCCCAAAGAGTGGTGCTCAATGGAGTTAAATCCAGCTGGCGGCCGGTCACAAGTGGTGTTCCCCAGGGCTCAGTGTTGAGACCATTTCTGTTTAACATCTTCATTGACGATCTTCATAATGGCATAGAGTGTATCATCAGTAAATTCGCAGATGACACCAAGTTAAGCGGGAGTGTTGATCTGCATGAGGATAGGGAGACTACAGACTTAGATAGGTTGGATCGATGGGCCAACATTAATGGTATGAGCGTCAACAAGACCAGGTGCCAGGTCCTGCACTTGGGCCACAGCAACCCCATGCATCGGTACAGGCTTGGGGAAGTGTGGCTGGAAAGCTGCCTGGTGGAAAAGGACTAGGGGGTTCTAATTGACAAGTGGCTGAATATGAGCCAGCAGTGTGCCCAGGTGGCCAAGAAAGCCAATGGCATCATGGCTTGTATTAGAAATAGTGTGACCAGCAGAAGTAGGGAGGTGATTGTCCCCCTGTACTCAGCACTGGTGAGACCACACCTGGAGTATTGTGTCCAGTTTGGGGTACCTCAATACAAGAGAGATATCAAGGTGCTGGAGCAGGTGCAGAGGAAGGCAACGAAGCTGGTGAAGGGCCTGGAAAATAAATCGTACAAAGAACGATTGAAGAAGCTGGGACTGTTTGGTTTGAGGAAGATGAGACTGAGGGGTGACCTCACCACTCTCTACAACTACTTGAAAGGACATTGTAGAGAGGTTGGTGCTGGTCCCTTCTCACAACCATTAGCGATAGAACAAGAGGGAATGGATTCAAGCTCCAACAGGGTAGGTTTAGACTGAACATTAGGAAGAAATTCTTCACAGAAAGAGTGGTCAGACACTGCAATAGGCTGCCCAGGGAGATGGTTGAGTCACCATCCTTGGGTGAGTTTAAGAGTTGTTTAGATGTGTTGTTGGGGGATATGGTGTAGGGAAGAACTTTGTAGAGTAGGGTAGATGGTTGGACTCGATGATCCCAAGGGTCTTTTCCAACCGAGATGATTCTGATTCTATTCTATGATAGATATGTGTATATTTAATAATATGCATAAATATAGATACACATACCTGTGTGTTTTTTATGTATATAGGTGGGTCTATATCAATGTGTTTAATTTCTCTTTTCATTTCATTTTCTTCCCTGTTTTCTGCATCATGGAGCAGACCACCTACATATGTGTTTGAAATGGCTTTCAGTCAGTCGCCACTATAATACTGAGGTGGTAAAAGTGCACTACTTATTAATAGGTTTAAACAACTGTCTTTGCTGTGCTCCTGGGCCTAACTCTTGGCAACAGCGAATTGCTGAAACTCTGCTAAAATTGTTACGTTGCCTTTCCTGGAGTATTTGATATGCTCTGAGGGTTTGTCCTAAAAGGCTTGTGGCTGTAACCATGGACTAGAATACACAAAAATCCCCAGGGCATGTCTGATAACTGAAAGAACAGGAGGGTTTTTTAGTCCTTTCTCCTCGTTTTTCAGGCATTACTGTGTGAACCTCTCAAAGCAGGTTCCTTGCATGTACCTCTTCCCCATAGTGTGTGAGAATGCTAAATCACGAAAAATCAAGTGAGCTTCCTCAAGCCAACACTTCAGGGGGCACAGTCATGGGGTAGCAGAAAGAGATACAGTTCAGTCACTATAGTAGAAGTATACAGTGTTTGATTTTTCTCTTGAAAAAAGATGGGAAATCCAAGGGGAATCTCTTACTGCAAATGAGGTGATATCAAGCAAATGAAACTTCATTCTCTCTTGGGACTGATTGTAAGCTTTTTTACACTTGGTGAGCCTCAACCAAAGGTGGCACTAGGGGATCACAAGTTACAGTCTTTAAATATACCACTGTGTTCTTTGTTCTCGCCCGTAGTTGTCATCTCTCCTTGACTCCTTTCCCTCCACACTTTTTCAGGTGATATTTTCTAAAGTCTTGTCAATATGAAAGAAGCTGGAGATACAGAGATAGGAATGGTGATAAGGATGGAAAACTAATGTTAATCTCCCTTCCTAATGCTGAAGGGACATCTACATACTATGTGTCTATCTGTGCAGGATGGTGTTAATTCTGTTAAGAAATGTATCTGGCTTAAATTATGGTTCCAAAAATCCTTCAGGAATGAGATATGTTAAGATAGCAGTAATTCCTCCTCTATATCACATTCACCAAACTCAAAACCCTTCCAGTCTTCTTGTGCCCCAGCTCCATGTATATTGAGGATACTTTAGAAGACACTTCATTTCCACCCGTGGGCTTTGACAGCTGACCACTGCCTCTGTCTTTGGAAAGTTCTCTTGGCTCCTTTATGCGTATTTGTCTTTAAGTTGGGATTGAATCCTGGAGAATAGGGTATACACTGCTGCTGAAAATACTTGTGGGAGCTGCTAAACTGCTAATCTGAGTGTAAAATTAACCTGGAAACTGTAGGTGATGCAGTAGTCTACTTACATAGAGTGTGTCCTGTGGGATTGTAAGAAAGTCAGTCATTCTCTCTCTGCTTCAGTTCCCTGTGTGAGCCATAATTCTTCCTGCTTCATGAGCTGTTAGGACAATAAATCAATTCTCTTACATGCTGCAGATCTGGGTGACATAAATATCTAGATATTCTATTGAGTCTGCCCCACATCCTTGTGGGGTTGTCGTCTTCTCCTGTTATTCAGGGCCTGTCGCTGCCTGCTCAGTAAAGGTTTTAAAGTAGAATGGTTGCGAGTGAAAGACTCAAACTGTTTCAGGCCAGCTTTGCCCTGTTCATCTCTGAGCATATCTAGCCTTCTCAGGTTCCTAGATTTTAATCCAAACACAGATCTGAGTGAAGCCATCTCCTCTAATTTTTAGAACTCTTCAATAGGTCAAGATAACAAGTTTGTTATTTTAAAAGGACCACTGAAATCAACAGGTCTTGGACACATAGGGGCTGTTGGGGAACTCACTGAAGAAATATTTGTGTCTTCCAATGAGTAAATTTGATCCTGAATGACTTCTTAGGTTTCCTAAAAGTAAAAGAGAGGCATTTTTATTTACCTATCTACAAAGTTGTTGAAAGCTGTGACTGAATAATATATGTGAAGTATCACTAATTTTAATCCATATGAAACATATTTTGTAGATCAGTACCATGTTAAAAAACTGACATATTAGATTGAATCAAGAACTTTGTCATGTCTCATTAAACAATATAAAATCACTTTCACACATCATGCTCTTCCAGTACGCTCCTTCCCCCTTTTGGTTTTACTTGTGTCCTTGGAAGTAATGAAAAAGATAGGATGAGTGCCGCTTGCATCAGAGCTAAGCAGCCAGCCTTTATGCTATGTCCCAGCAGAGAGGTGAGAACACGGATATCCCAATGGCTTGGTATGCCATCTTGAGCTTTGACAAATACTTCTTTTGAGTAGTTGAGAATTTCATTGTGTAACTCCATCACACACAAAAATGTATCATTAAATTTTCAAAAAGGGCAAGGCATCATGTTCTCCACCCTAATGTGATATTTGTGCTCCCTGCCTATACCTGGGACTTTGTTCATTGCAGTACTTGTTTCTGTCAAGAATTCACAGGCACAAAGGGTTAATATCCTGCATGTGAAATGGTGACTGCATCTATTAAATAATATATGAGATTATGTTTTCTGCCCGCAGTACGTGTTCTAGAGCTGCTTGTGCATTGCCAAGATCTTCCTGAAGAGTAGGCAGCGTGCCACCTCAGTGTGTGCAGCGTGAGAGGAATTCCTGATGAACTGGGTAAGGGGACAGACTCCATCATATTGTGGGAAAAAAAGCCAGCCCTCCAACAAGAGTGGGAGAGCATGGAAAATTTGGGTTTTGTATAGGTCTCTCCTCCTTCCCTCCTTCTCTCCTTCCCTCCACAGCTCTTAGTTTGTTTAAAGAATTTGTATGGTATGTGTGAACTATACAAGTAAAGTCCTCCCCCCTGCCATGTGCTAATGACACAGTTTAAATCACTACCATGTGCTATATTCTCTCTTCTGTTTACCAGACCACAGTAAATACATGCTGGTAATGTTAAGGGCCCGATACAAACTCAGAAAAGCATAGACAATATTCAAACCTGATCTTGAATCTTAGTCCTTTGCTGTCTCAGTGAGAGTGGAGAGAATGAATGTCAAAAATGCTCATCAGTGGGTGTAGGTAAAGTAACAATGTTTCAGATAATCATGGGCTTTTCTGAGGAAAATACTGTTTTTAAAGAGAGCTGAAAAAATCTTTTCCTGATGTAAATGGGAGTGCAGTTTCCCTAGCTGACTTTGGTTTCATAGAATCAGAATGGTTTGAATTGGAAGGGACCTTAAAGATCATCGATTTTCAACCCCCCTGCCATGGGCAGGGACACCTCCCACCAGACCAGGTTGCTCAAAGCCCCATCTGGCCTGGCCTTGAACACCCCCACGGATGGGGCATCCACAGCTTCTCTGGGAAACCTGTGCCAGTGTCTCACCACCCTCACAGGAAAGAATTTCTTCCTGATATCTAATCTAAATTCTACCCTCTTCCAGTTTGAAGACATTACCCCTTGTCCTATCACTACATGCCCTCTAAAGTAACTCTCCAGCTTTCTTGTAGGCCCCATTCAGATACTGGAAGGCCGTTCAATGGTCTCCCTGGAGCCTTCTCTTCTCCAGGCTGAACAACGCGAGCTCCTAGGTCTCTACAACTATAGGGCTTGTTGCTGTCATGGTCAGGATGAAAGTGCTGCAGACCTGCTAACCTGCTGTTGGTATCATTCTCCCGCCTTTCTGTGAGGTGAAACAGGGCCTTGCCTCCTTGCCCGCCCCAGGCTGAGCAGCAGAGCTGTGGCCTCCCCACTGTGAGAAGGCACCTGGTTTCTTGCAGACAAGGGAAACTGTTTGAAAGGGTCTCCAAGAGCAAAGTAGTGAGGACAATTGTCAGACGATCTCTGCTTAGTGCTGCTCATTAGTGCAGCTTTTATACTATTAGAAAAGGATGCAGTGTTGGTATTTGAGAACGTAGCTGTTTGCAGAGTTTCAGAGGTAAAGTGTGAGGGGATCCTGGCGTGAGTGGTGGGATTAGGCCATACAAAATCCAGATACTGCATGTGAGTGTGTCTTCTGTCTCCCTTTCTATTCCATTTGAGTGGATATTGGAGATAGTAACCCCGTTTCTTCTAATCTTCTTAAAAAAATAGGTAAAACAAGGTAAAATTTTCTGAGGATGCATGTGGCTCTGCAGTTAACAGTGAGATAAATTTAAACTGCATTGTGGTTTTCCCAGTAAACTCAGTTTTCTGAAAGTTTACATTATTCATCCCTCACATTTTTTTAGGCCATCAGATATTTAAAGAGCACACACGTACCTCTGGAATACCTATTACTCCTTTTTGTGCCATTCTGATTTTTTTTTTATTTTATATATATATTGTGGGGTAAGACAGACTTTTTTAATTCCCTTTCAAGAGCTGTTGTAGAGTCAGACTTGCCAGGATTTTCTGATTCAAAGCCCTCTGAAGTTAATTGACTGAAGCTTTCTTATATCTCAGTGGTCTTCAGATGAGGCCCTAACTTAGCGAAGGACAGAGCTTGAGAATGTAACTTCTTGGCTCCTTTAAGACGAAGATGTCCCTACAAACCACTCTTTATAAACATGTGCTTCTTCAGCAGAAAACCTCCACTGACATCAGATAGATACAGTGTTTGTAAAATAGAAGGATTTTATTGTATAGTGTCCATCACTTTTACATCCTGAGCTTTCTGAAACTCCTTCACTGCATAATGCAAAGATAAAGGTGGAAAGGAAAAAATTCTTCATTTGCTGATCTTCTGAAATTGTCACCCACGTGCCTTCAGATTTTTTAGCTGCTACTGACTTGACAAAATTGGTACACTCTAAATTTGAGGGATGTGGTCAGCTGCTAGGGTAAAATGATGGAGTTTCTGCTTTCTGATATGATTAGGAGATCAGAACTGAGGACTTTAAGTGACTTAGACTATGGGGGAAGTGAGGGGACAGTGCAGGATGTGAGCTATTTGGGGGAAGAATAATGAAATGTTTTAACTCTGTGCAGTGTGGACATTGGATTTTAATAACTCTTCAACTCAGAGAAACTAAGATTTTTTGGCTGTCTACCAATTTTGTCTTATCATGTTCCCACCACATAGTTGCATGTGTGGTATTATAATGAAATGCTTCCAGACTGGCTCTCTAGAGGAAATGTTTAGGCTATATGAATATGCCTGAATACTCATTCACGTGAATAAGAGTTCTTCCCTAAACATTGTACAGATTATACTTGTATGAGTAACTCCTAGAAAAGTGAAGACAAAGGATTACAAACTACTCGTATTACAAATAGATTTTAGGAGCTTTAATTAGTTTAGTCTGATTTCTTTTTCATAACTATTTCTGTGAAAAAACAACATAATAAAAAACACCAAAAATCCAATAACAACAAAAAAACCCCCCTGAGTTCAAACCTGCAAGTTTTCATGGGACCATGCTTGGTTGGATGAAATGTTCAGAAGAAAAAGTTTTCAACATCCAAAAGCAGAGAGAAATGTATAGTAAAAATCAATAAGACCACTAGAATATCTGGTAAGTCAAGGCATTCTTCCAGATGGTGTAAAACACCTTCTTCCAAATCTTCCTTTTTGGTGTGGAAAATTTGGCCTTTGACAGGTCAGGTGAGTCCTCTGACCAACACAGTATGAGCGAGGGAAGCTGTTTCTTGTGGAGGTTTTAGGCCTAATATAAATAACTTGAATGTGAAGGGGACAGAGAGAGGCTAATTATATAACCAGTTAGTTGTGGAGCTTCTTAGGCATGTAGGTGTTCAAATAAGGATTCATTCCTTGCTCTCAGGAATCACTTCCTATTCAGGAAAGCATTCCTGGGAATATCTTTGGATCATTTACTTTTTATACCAAAATAGGATGAAAATATTTTTGAAATATCAGTGTTCTTGCTAGTGTAAAACATTTGCCTGATCAGCTCTACTTTCTCAAGAGTTCTGTTTTTCACACTTAGACTCAAAACCAGATGAGAATTTAAAAAAACAAACTCCATACAAAACTGTACTAAGCCAGAATGAAATACAGGCAGAATTTAATAAGAGACAATTGCTATAGGAAGCAGCAATTTTTCTTTCCTTGGAATTTAGGCTGGTGTTTTGAAATACCTAATTATGCCAAGCTGTAATGGTTTATATAAATAAACAGTACTTTCTCTTCTCCTCTTACCCTGAGACTCACATTCTTTCTTTTGTCTCCTACGGAAGAAGAGAGAAAGGAGGAGAGGAAAACTTCTCACGGTTAAGGTTTTCTCTCAACGACTTACTGTCAGTTTGCATACCATTATTTTACCCTATATAACATAATCTTTGCATAGTTTAGCCTAGCCTGTGAGTAGAGCAGGTAATAGTCACCTGTGGTTTCTTTACATAGTTATATCATGTTTTGTGTCTAGGCAAGATGATGTTGCTGTATGTTATGCAATGCTTATGACCAATAAATGCGTTTTAGACACCCCATACAATCTTTGAGAACTGGGCTTCTGAGGCATGTGGGGCTGGGAGGTGTTTTATCTCCTGCTGCAATTTGATGGACTTTTGCACATGCACATGCACACATGCTAAATGCAGAATATTCTCAGGCCCTGAGTTCTCACATTCCTCAAGAGTCCCAGTATTTGCTAAGCTCAGGTCAACTTCAAATTCTAGTTGCAATAGAGAAGCTCTAGTTACCGCCTGGAATTTGTATGATGGTGACAGAGCTAAATCATTACTCTATTTCATAGGCTACATGGTAAAACTTATGCCTTCATATGATCTAAGAAAGTTTTAAACAAATAAAGTCCCCTGGGTGCCAATTGCTAAATATAGTAATTCTCTGAGATCTTCTGCACTTCACTGTACACTGTTGTCTTTGTATGGAGGGAACATGGGAAATAACCTTTTTTTTTAATACTGTATTTGTGACTAAAGGTAAAAGTACAGCTTTTTTTTTCCCAATCCACCTCTTTGATGGCAAATAATTCTTCATGTGTGTATATTTTATTAGGGCTGGAGAAGAAATAGGACAGAAATTAGCATTATTTAAACTCAGATTAGAAGGAAAGCATACCCTCAAATTTCTTGGCTGGTTACAAGAATGATTTTTTTGTTTGTTTGCTTTCCGATTATGGCTTTAAGGAGCATGCATTCCTATAGAGACTGAGATGAATGTAAATGTGAATTGTTATTTATACTTCAAGGCAATTTTATGTCCTTAAAGTTCAGCTATTTGTGTTTTCTTCCTTATAGAAATTATGTCTGAATGGCCATGGTAAATTATTCCAATATGTATTCATCTTAGTCTATTTTAGTGCCTCTTTCAAAAGCAAGTAAGAATAAGGTTGTTTTTTCTGGTGTTTGTAAAATATACAACTTATTGTCTCTTTCAGGCAACTGAAAAACACATTCGAATTTAAACAATTATTTGAAATGCCAGCCTGATGAGATGCTGACTGTCCTCAGGGTCAGTTAATTTCTCTAGAATGACCAAGTCCCTGGCAATCATGGCGTATGTACAGCATCACACCATAAATTTGGTTTGTTTCCCAGTTGGATACATGTTAACCTTCCATCTTAATAAAAGGAGTGGGAGGGGCAGGACACACAGCCCCCCCCTCCCGTTCCTGGACGATTCATTCTGCATGATTGTCATGGTTTCAGCTGGGATGGAGTTGGCTTTCTTGCTAGCAGCTGGTGTGGGGCTATGTTTTGGATTTTGGATGAGAGGGTGTTGATAGTGCACTGGTGTTTTTGGCTGTTGCTAAAATGTCAAGGCCTTTTCTGCTTCTCACACTGCCCCACCAGTGAGTAGGCTGGGGATGCACAAGAAGTTGGGAGGGGACACAGCTGGGACAGCTGCCCCCAACTGACCAAAGGGATAGTCCATGCCATGTGATGTCCAGCTCGGTATATAAAGCTGGGGGAAGAAGGAAGGCGTTTGGATTTATGGCATTTTGTTTTCCCAAGTAACCATTACATGTGATGGAACCCTGCTTTCCTGGAGATGGCTGAACACCTGCCTGCTGATGAGAAGCAGTGAATGAATTCCTTGTTTTGCTTTGCTTGCGTGAGTGGCTTTTGCTTTACTTAAACTGTCTTTATCTCAACCCACGAGTGTTCTCACTTTTACCCTTCTGATTGTTTCCCCCATCCTGCTGTAGGGGGAGTGAGTGAGTGGGTGGCTGTGTGGTCCTAGTTGCTGGCTGGGGTTAAAACATGACAATGATCAAGAGACACTGGAAACTCAGACTAACCTTTAGCATTTTGTTTTCAAGCCGGGAACAGGCAGAATACTGCTCTGATGTTTGGAAAAGGTGCTTTGTTCAGACTGAAATGTGAAAAAGCTGCAGGTATCTCAATTAGGCAGGAATTGTCTGGACGTTCAGATCTAAGGGAAAATAAGAATCCATTAATCTAATTGAAGCACTCTGGTGTTGCCTTTGAACAGAGATGCAAATATTGTCACATTTCTTTTAGAATCAGCACAGTCTGAGGTCCCGTGGAACTGCTGATTTTACAAGATAAGGGGTAAGGCACATCACCTCCTTTGGGAGCTTTGCTTTGGTACTGTAGCATAAAAAAATGCAAAGTTTAGGTATGCTAAAGACATTTTCAGTTGAAAGCCAGCCACAGTTCAGTAAAAGACTCATGCTGAACCTGAAACTTTGCCTGCTCTATGTGTCACTCCATTAAAGTTTATGTGAGCATGAAGGCTAAGCCTGTCTAAAATGATTTATTAGATGGAACTCAAGAGCACTGAAGAAGATTAGAAAAATCAGAATTCATAAGAATACGCAAACCTAGTACTCTTGAGTTTGGCTGTTTCTTCTAGGAACAATACAGTGCTAATCTCAGGAAACCCTAAAATGAATGCAAGAGCAGAAATACTATGCTAGCTTCTACTTGCTGTTTCTTATACCTGGATGCTAATATCAAGTGTGTTATTAAAAAGTGCAACAAGGCTTATTTTGCTGGGCTGGCAAGATATACGTGAGAGTGATATATGAATCAGTCATTGTGTAAGGAAGAGAGCATGCTTCAAAGGCCAAAGGGTACTTTCTTTTTGCTTTTCACTGTTTTCTTAAAAACAGGGCTCTGGAGTGGGGGGGTGTAGGATGTTTAATACAGCTGCTGTGTTATTCTAAATGCTATAATGTGTTAAATGCAAGTTTTCCATCTTTTTTGTACTGTCTTATTTGAAAGTTAATATTAGAAACCAGAGTAAACAGCTGCATGTCAATACAGGATCCTGATCTCATGGTTATCCAAACTGGCAAGCTAGTGAGAGCTTATTAAGATTATTAAGAGTTTGATATGATTTGGGTTTCTTTTCTACATGGGCTAGTTGTGCAGTATCTCCAGACTTCTGGTTTAGACATAGGTTATAATATTTCTGCACTGTAAGTGCTGTAACAGCAACACTACTAGAAATAAGCCATTCTGTATGTGCTGTGGCTTTAGTGTGGTTAAATGAAGTGAAGTGGAGATGAAGAAACATGTGAGAAAACAGGAAATGTATTTCTCCTTTCCCAAAGGGCATTAGTGTGTTTTCAGTGTTTTCAGTATTCAAGGTTAAAGGAAGACAGTAAACAGAGAGTATCTGGAAAAGTCTTGGTGAGAGACCATTAAGCATGCATCTTCTCTGTAATGAGATACAAAGTCCCTAAGGATAAAGTGCCAGCCTCCTCTTCATGGACGGAACAGCTGCTAAAATTTTGCAGTATCCAAAAATCAGTGATCCTCTTGGTATCCAAGGCATAAGCTCCGTACTTTCATTGTACCATCCCATCTTGCACCGGGTTCAAATTCATTTGTACAGAAAAGGATACTTAAGAGTCCCTTGAGTTGAATGTCCCTTTTCCCTTTTATAAAAGCAGCCACTGCGAAAAGGGCATTACAGTACAACGCACACTTCCTGTAGGAGACCCGGTGCTTCTGTGGCATGCACCATGGGTGAGTCTAGAGACCAAATTTCTCAAATAGAAATGATTCTCTCATGTACATGATCAATTACTGTTTCTCTTAACCCATTTTAGTTTGGGTAGTAGTCTGTACCACAGACAGTAAGACTATAAATGTAGCTGTATGAATGTTTCTCATTTGTCTAGAATTATGCGCTACTCCTCAGCATCCTTTGGAAGCAGGTGGCTGCTGTATCCTGAAGACAGTGCTGGCAGACTTGGAACTGACAAGGAAAAGGCTGCTCACAGTTACTTAGAAAGGCCATCTTGGCTGCTGTCAGTATCGCTTCAGCTGGGACTTTCTGGAGCCTGCTTCTATAAATATATAACAATTCAATTGTGTAATTGCTATTACCAATGTGAATTCAATTTGTCTATATTTTTAAACCATAGCATTAGGACTTAGAATCTTGAAATGGTATAGATTCTTTTAATGAATACCGATCTCTCCAGATCTTGAGAGGCAGAAATTAAGTCATCAGAAGCAGATGGGGTATGGAATAAAGTGAAAAATGGAAGTCATTTTCAGGAAACTTGTTTTGTTTTTAATCCAATGTTATTTGTGCTGAATAATTTCCCTTGATCATCTGATCCACTAAAATTAAATTAGAGTTTTGATTCCAATAACTTTTGAGTCAGAGTATCTCTGCTTGTTAAAACTATCAGGGTGTTGTAACTGAAAAGAGACTGCTGTTGGGGATGGGAAGGGAAAATCATTGTGTGCTACCCAGCCACGTATTTCCTGCCCTGAACTGCAAGAATCACTGCGAAAGCTGGAAAAGGAGCCTAATCTTGCTCGATCCTTCTCATCTCAACAAGGGGATCAGATTAGAAAAAGCATGGTCCAGAATGATTATGTTTGAGCTAGACAGACACTAGTGCCTTAATTTTGGTGAGCAGTGATTAGAATCCCAATATCAAAGCATTTAAAGCATAGGCTGGCTTCCAGCTTGCCTGACGCAGAATGTTCTGTAAAGTACCATGGGCCACTGGCCCATCTCATATACTTACTATTATTAATAGTTGTTAGTAGCTTACATAAGGCATCTCTTACATTTCCTTTAATTCATATAGAATTGTTGCTGTGTGCTCTGTTGACAGCTTTGCATGTCTGCTTCATTGGCAAGGACAGGACAGGAAATACTATTCTTGCACTTAACTGTGGATACAGGAATAGCTAAATGGCATCTTTTCAAATGTGTGCACAAAGAGGGAGGATCTGTGAGAAAAAGGCAGTGTGCATCCGCATAATGTCATGTTGCATGGTTTCTGCTACAGGCAAATTCCCTGTGAAAGACATTCACTGCTACAAACCAACCTGAGGAAGAGGAACAGGAGGAAAGTGTAAGGCCTAGACCCATTATTATGTGTTAGATGTTTAGAGTAAGTAATGAGGGATATTCTAGACTCCAGGGCTTGCAGTACATCAGCTCTGCAGATGTCTTGTGGGCTGGATAAGGAAAGGAATCTTCCCCACTGTATTTCTTATCACTACCTTGCCAGGCTGCTTGGATGCTTTAGCATTTGCCTTTGAGAGTAAGCTCTTCTGCAGACAAAAAATACTTGAAACAATAGAGATTTGTGCCCAGGAGTTCTGTACAAGGCTTACTCCTGTTCTGATTGATTTGTGTGGCAGCCTGACCTAGTTTTGAAAGTACAAATCCAGACTTGTATCCAGTACAGTTAATCTCCATTTTTTCTTTTCAGATGGACTTAGCAGAGTTTATAACTGTCTTCAGATCTGTGCAGGATCATGTCCTTAGTCACTTCTCAATGTTGATACTGGCATTGTTTCAAATATAATGAATACCTGAGTAAACAATCCTGAAAAATATATGTGTGTGTATATATATGGTCAAGATTATGTTTATTAGTTTGGCCATTGGCCAAATGCCTAAGTACAATTGCTGTCTTGAATAAAGATCAATCTCTGAT
Organism: Limosa lapponica baueri; assembly: GCA_002844005.1. Taxonomy (NCBI): domain Eukaryota; kingdom Metazoa; phylum Chordata; class Aves; order Charadriiformes; family Scolopacidae; genus Limosa; species Limosa lapponica. The sequence goes on from KZ505744.1 coordinate 221,377, forward strand.
AGTCACTAGCTTTAGGCAAACTTTTTCCTTTAAGAGCTTAGACCAGACGAGGTTCTTTGAATCCTCATATGCACTTGATTGAATAACTACTGATTTTATTCGGACTGATATTAAGAGGAAGACTTCTTAGAATCAGGTTATTAAATAGGCTGCCTTAGTTAAGTGGCATATTCTGTACACTTTAAAAAAAAAAAAAAGCGCTTCAGACTGAGAGGGTGGAAGGGCAATTCAACCCAAATTCAGCCCTCTGTTGGATTTAGAACAAATTAAAAGCAATGTCTTCTGTTGGCTAGCAATTAATTTCTTTTCTCTCTCCCACAGCCTCATCTGTAATAGTGAGCAGGATCTCCTGGTTTTGGCTTTGATTCTTTAGCGTCCTAACATTTGTTGTAGGTCTAGGCTTATTGCTGCAATAGCACTCAGTAGATGGTGCGACCCCACATGAAACTGTGTCAGTTTGGTTACACTGTGTGATGCATTGAGAGCACCCTAGAGTGCTTTTTCTTTACAATCATCCTTAGACAAGGGAAGAAAATAATGAAAAGCTGTTTCCTTTCTCCTTTTCAGAACCTGCCCAAGAAAGTTGCTTATGTGTGTTGTTATTCTGTGGCCCACAGTGCTGCTTTCAGTACGTCTCAGATGTACTGCATTATGTTTTTTGGAGCTGATGTTGATCACCGTCATCTGTGCAGCTCAGCCTCGTTGGAACTATAATTAAGCCCTTCTGTTACAAACCAAATACTCTGAAAATCATTTTCTTCATTTACTGCACCTGCCAAGGGAGAGCTCCTGCAACCTTTAATGATGCAGGTAATTCTATTACTGCCAACACAAATACTCCATTACGGAAAGGCTGTAGAACCGGAACTAGAACTCACTGAAAAATTTTCCAGGAGGCTTTTGCCCCCCCCCCCCCAGGAGGCTTTTGCCCCCCCCCCCCCGACATCAACATTTGAATATTTTGTAGAAACATACTGACCTTTTGGGCCAAGGTTAGGTATTCTCTGGAGCAGGAGAGAGATCGGTGCTCAGAATTGCCA